>JASTWP010002399.1:0-43384 GCA_030770255.1 Temnothorax ravouxi
TATATTTTTATTTACCCAGAGTGAGTTTTGGAACATGACCCAGTAGTGCGACTCTGTAAAGGTCTTTCTACATAGAAGGTTTTAGTGCAGTGGCAGTAGGGTACTGGTTGTAAGCCGCAAGCCGTAGCGCAATTTCTTGCGGCCAGGCTCGTCTACAATGGCTTCGTAGTTCGTAGTAGGTCGTACGGGCGTAGCAGATTAACCAATCAGAAAAGCCATATTGTCCTCGGAAAAGAGGTAGGAGCCAATGGCCGCGTTCAGCGGACACAACTGTTGAGTTCGTCTTATCACACTCTACGTTGATTGGTTGGTTCTAAAAGTAAGAGCCAATCACGTTCGACTGCTACTGAGCGGCTTGGTCTGCTGAACGCGACCAATCAAACCAAGAAGAAGAAGACCAATCAGAAATGAGAATTGAGAACGGCGGTTGAATTTGAAAGGCGCTGCTTTCGATCGTCATCTGCACGTGCTGTGATTGTGTTCTGTGGTTGCTTCTGTATCATTGGTGAGTTTGCTGAGAATACTCGGCGATCTCTTGACGGCGATCTGTGACGGCGATCGTTCGATCTCATTGGCGTTCTCTGTGCAGGCTTTTCGGAGACCTGGAAGCGCGACTTGACGTTCGGGCTTGAGAGTTCCTCGAGTCCCAGATCGGGTTTGTCGGAAGCGGGCTGGTTGGATTTCTCGACCGGTTTCATTGTCTACATTGAGCTGCTTGCTGCACTGCACGCACCGGAAGCAATTCTTGTGCCAGACCAGACCCTCGGCTATCGTCTCTATCTGCTTTCGCTGTTATCGTCATCAGTTACTTCTGTATCATTGGTAAGTTTGCTGAGAATACTCGGCGATCTCTTGACGGCGATCTGTGACGGCGATCGTTCGATCTCATTGGCGTTCTCTGTGCAGGCTTTCTCGGAGACCTGGAAGCGCGACTTGACGTTCGGGCTTGAGAGTTCCTCGAGTCCCAAATCGGGTTTGTCGGAAGCGGGCTGGTCGGATTCCTCGACCGGTTTCATTGTCTACATTGAGCTGCTTGCTGCACTGCACGCATCGGAAGCAATTCTTGTGCCAGACCAGACCCTCGGCTATTGTCTTCTATCTGCTTTCGCTGTTATCGTCATCAGTTATTTCTATATCATTGGTAAGTTTGCTGAGAATACTCGGCGATCTCTTGACGGCGATCGTTCGATCTCATTGGCGTTCTCTGTGCAGGCTTTCTCGGAGACCTGGAAGCGCGACTTGACGTTCGGGCTTGAGAGTTCCTCGAGTCCCAAATCGGGTTTGTCGGAAGCGAGCTGGTCAGACTCCTCGACCGGTTTCGGTTGGATCAACATCATGTCGGAAAGAAGCTGACGGCGTCACCGATATTGAAGATGTCGAGAACGATGACGATCTGTTGTGGTTGGATCGGCGCGAATTGATTCTGGTAGTAAAAAGTAACCCGGCATTGTACGCCAAATCGAGTAAACAATATTGTGGTAAAGGATTCGACAAAGATTTAGCATGGCAGAGAGTAGGAATGTCTCTCTCACACCCCATATCAGGTAGCTGAGCATTGTATATTTTGTGACATGAGGTTAGTTAGGTTGCTCTGCCAGCAGGTTGATATTTGTTTGATTTTAGGACCAGCGGCTGCCCAAGTCTTTTACAACATTCGACAAAGGTTTGGAAAAGAAAGACGGAAAGTGGCTGCTTCCCATAAGGGTAAATCAGGCCAGGGAGCGACGGCACCATATGTGCCTACATGGCCATTGTACGAAGACTGTTTATTTTTATTTGACCACATCGTTGCACGCAAGTATGTGTTTTATTTCATATGCGTAGTATACAAATATTTTGACAAAACTGGGTCACATGTTTTGATCTGTTTTCCAGAACTACCAGTAGCTACAACATTCCGAAGGCTGCAACTTGTACCAATTTTCAAGCTGGCGGATCCGCACCACGGTTTGCCCGGTCCTCTTCCTTACCACCTACAATTAGGCCTTCTGCGCGACAATCTTCACACTCACCCTCGCCACCTGTATTCAATTTACCCGAATCTTCGAGGTCACCGTGGAGCATCGAATTGGAGAACGATTTGTTTCCAAGTACAGATTTCTTTCGTAATAATTAGCCTAGATTACACCGATCGTTTAGTACGCGTACCAAACGGTTGGTGTAAACTAAGCCACTATGAAAGAAAATTAACATTAATTGATCATGTTTGATTTTTTCAGGAGGTGAATCTGATACTTTAGACAGTCAGAGTTCACAGGAAGTAGCTCACAGAACTCGCATTGCAGAGGAAGCTTCAGTCTCGCCAGGTTCCAACCAGAGCTTGCCATCTGAATCTGAAATCGCTATTCTAAAAGCCATAAAGAAAGCCGGCTCAAAATCAAAAAGGACTGTACCTGAGCCGGATAATTTTGCCGTTAAGAAGAAGAGAGATGATGATTTGCTCAGTCAGTCAATTATGGAGCAAACGAAGCAGCTATCTTCTCTAATGGCAGCTAATTTAACTCATTCTGTAAATCCTAGTAATTCAGTTCTTGGCGCACTCTCGATTGACAAGGTCATCGCACAAGGTGTGCCTGTTGAAAGGCACCTGGAGTGCATAACGGAATTACTGTCCATTATCAATCAAAAGTATATTAAGGGTCGACAGGAGTAATTCCATTATGCACTCCAACAGTGGATATCTCTGTATTCTGATGTTATGAAAGATTTTCATATAAGATTGAAACTTATGTAACTAACTCCGATATAGATATTCACACGCTATATTGCTGTAGTGTATGACTTTGTTAAATGCAATATCTCGAAATTGCCCAATTATATTAGTTTACTTAAGAGTAACATAAGTCTTATTGCCAACACACTGTTAATAGTAATCAAATTTGTATCGTAGGTATGCTGGACTCTGTACTCTATATTGCTCATTGAATAAAACTGGCAAATATTACTGCTTGAAATTTATCAAGTTTGTAATGTTACGTTTATCTAAAACCAATGTACATATATAAAAAAAAATTAGCTTTTTGTTTCCATGAATTTTGTTCAATGAGTAATTTTGGTAATATAATTTGACGTATGCGTATGTTAAAACTCTACCAAGTCTTGCCAAGCGATTGTTAATATACTTTGTAGTCGAACTACAACGTATACCTTGATAAAGTAATGAATTTATTTTTATACTTGCATAGAATTCTAATTTTTAAACATGCAATTTATTAACGAATTATAACATTGGACTCGCAAAGTTTTATCGACAGATAATAATTATTACAGTTTATTAAATATGACATACATTATCGTTTTGAAAAAAATATATAGCATATTATGTTAAAAGATACTTTCCCTAACATAATAAAAATTAGAACCGTACTTGGTGGTGGTTTTAATAACACTATAATTTATTTATGTATCGTTATTTTGAATTATTTACTACTTGAAGACGTACGTAAAAAACAAGTTCACATTTATACCTCAAAATATAATTGCTGCTTTGTAACATGATACGTTCAAAATTTAAAGTGCATTATTTTTTGTAATTGTATCTTTTTGTATCTTTATTAACTGATATAAATACTACAGGCAGCTTTACAAATATTCTTGATGAATGTTGTTTTATTAGTTGAAATGCAGTACAAGAAGAAATAATTAGTTTTGTATTATTAATATATAACCGTATTCGTCATCTTATTGTATTTTATACAGAATGAATGTATGTAGGATAATAGAATTAAGCGAAAATGTATGGTTATGGAGGTGCCATTAAAATTTAATTAAATTTAATTTAATTAACGTATCTATAGGCGATTATAGATGGTTCGGAAAGGACCAATGTAGTCATAAGAAATATATATAAGAAATGCGATACCTCTAACGTTTCACTTAATTTCACGTAAATAAATCATCAAACTACTAATCTTGATTTTTATTTTCACGTCTTTTATGTGGATTGAGAGATTCAGGCGCATTTAATTTAAATTTGTGCTTTTCATATAATTCAAAGCATACGTATTTAGTTTAACAAATAAGATAACTAAATGACCAACTATTAAATATAAAACATTTAAAATATTACATATGATTTTAAAAAGTCATAATTGGAAAAATTTAAACAGATGGATATCTTGTAATTATTCGAACAATAATTTTAAATAATTAAAAATAACAAGTGTAATACTAAAACTAAATTTTTATAAAAAAAGTTATCGCAAAGTATTATCTAAAAACAAGAACGTGTGTCGTATACGCAGAAAAAAGTATATTCTTGATTTCGAAAATATCTTTAGTTTCTGAAAAGCATATGAATAAAGTCATTTATATAGGTCAACCAAGAAATAAATGTTGAAATAAAAAGTTGAAATTCTTACAAGATTATAGATTGTTTCGTATATAAGCAAGAGCACTGTAATTTTCTTATAAGAATTTCAGCATTTTTTTTTTGGTTGAATTGTATATGACTATTCAAGCAAGTTTTCATCGTTTAACGCAATATAATCACATTTCAAGATTTCCATGTTGAAACTAAAGATAATTTCAAATCAAGAATACTATTTTTTTCTGTGTAGGCATAAAATAAACATTGCATTCGGGGATGAGATTAGCAACAAGATGTTTAACATATGAAGGGTACAGGGAAAAACCGATCCAAGTCCTTTTTTTGTCGAAATCATGTTATCTTGTGGCAAGAACTTTCATAATTCTTATCCGTTTAAAGAACGAACGGTTACAATCATTGAAAATAAGGCTGACACATGTGCTGGGAAAAACGATTATAATCCACTCGCTTATGAGGAAGAACGAAGAACCATAATATTCAACATACATTGTAATCACTAATTGTAAGTAAGCCCTGGCGAAAATAGGAAGTTCATAAGCGTTTGAAAAGCAGAAATTGCAACGCTTGAGCGTTTGAAAGACGTTTTCAAACGCTCAAGCGTTGCAATTTCTGCTTTTCAAACGATTTATTTTCGCCAGGGAGCACACATGCTGATATTCACTATCACAGTATTATCTTTTCGATAACTCCTCAAGATATCTGAGACCTTGAAACTTAAAATTGCGTTTTTCTTAAATTACTCCGGATGGACATCGATGTGCATCGAAAACATATAGAAACGCGCCGCCGCTGATAAAAATCGCAATATCGCTCTTTTTTCAAGGAGAGTGTGCGTACAGGATTTCGCTTCTGCAATTTCGCCTGTCTTCCCACCGGGAAGCTAAAGCTCGATCGTGGTGGTAAAGTCAATTAGTACCCATTAATCCTGGATACCAATCAATCCTGGACGATCCAAGGAGATCCTGAGAAATACTTTAAACGATACTTTACATTCAATTTCACGATTTCGGTATATTGATATTCGATAAAATTACAAGTTCCGTCCATGCGTTTTTCTTAGAAAAAGAAAATATGTACAATCGCCATCGGTATTAATCGACGTTGCTATCGGTCCTAACGCTTATAAATGTTAACAAATCTCTCGCTTTCTCATTTATTCATCCTCTCTCTCGCTCGCTATCTTACTGTGCCACTTTTATACAGTATTATGTACAAAAGAATATACTACAGATTTATTCGACAAACCAAAGAGATATCTCACGATTCGTGAGATGCAACGGCTGACGACTGGACCGGAAGTCGTCTCTTCGGCTCTCTCCCGATCGTGCCGTCCCACCGCCCTGACGTGGTGCTTCGCGTGTGTCTATCGTATATATTTCGCGATGTCACTCTTCTTCATTTAGTATAAAAAGTCTCATCCGGTGACACGTTAATAGGTATACGTAAGCCAATTTGAAAGTTTGTTACACGCTCGACCTATACCCTTAGACTCGACATGCGCACTTTTAATAAGGAATCCTTAACGATTAATCCTTACACGCGTATTAATATGTGATGCTGATATGTGATGTAACTGAGATCAGTGGAACGCATGGAAGATAACATTGAGCCAACATTGTATGTATGATCCTTTGCATTTGACACTTTGCTGAGTCCAGACCGACCTGAAATGAGAAAATTGCATTATTAATAATTTAATTGTACTAAATATTATACAAACCTTTTCAATTATTATAAGCCAGAGATAAAATGTGTGTGAATATAGTTTCATATATCATCTTACATAAAACTCAACGTTGTAGATCATTTGGTCATTGTTGATTACTCCGGAGGGTTGATGACATCTCCCCTAAAAGCACGGTCATATTGCCAAGGTGCCTGTTCCTCTCCAATAGGAGACAGAAAGTATTCTCGTAGATAATTTCTCATCCCGTTAGCAGTATCTCCAGCTCGATTAGCCCCGACTCGGCCAAGCCTGGCAAAGTGTTGAGAACAGTAGTTCCTCCATTCCCCGTATGTGATGGTCCCATCCTCTGTTTCCGCATCAATCATGTTTCTGGGGCAGTACTGTCTATCATTCCAATTTCTTCCTTCTTCACCCATCATAATGAAATTATGAAGACAGGGAAGGGCCTTGAAGATATTATCACAGTTGGTAGACGACATGGCGAGTGGTCTATGTAGGATCTTCCATCGTGCAGTCAAAATTCCGAAAGTGTTCTCAATTACCCGCCGTGCTCGGGACAAACGGTAATTGAAAATTCTCTTTTCATTGGTCAGTGTTCTCCTTGGGTACGGTCGCATCATATACTCTGTGAGCGGGAACGCTTCATCCCCCACAAACACATAAAGGAAAGGTCTCCTTTTTCCTGGAATTGGGCTGGGATCAGGCAAAGATACATTTCCGGATGCTAAATCTTTAGCAAAATCAGTGTTGGCCCATACGCCGCCATCACTTATAAAACCTAAAAAAAGAAAACAACTAAAACTTTCCACTTGGCTATTATCATTCTATAGCTACAGAAAATGCAATGAAGAATAACACTTACCAAACTGTCCGACATCCACCCATGTAAACTTGTACTGTGCATCACACGTTGCCATCATAACCATACTGAAGAACTGTTTATAATTAAAGTAATTCGATCCTGAGTTTCCAGGTGCTTGAATCCTCATATGTCTACCATTAATGGCCCCTAGGCAGTTGGGAAACTGCCAGGATGTCATGAAACCATCACTGATTGTCTTCCAGTCTTCCTTGCTGGGAATTTTCAAAACAAGAGGCTGAAGTACGTTCCAAATCTCTCTGCAAGTTTCGTGTATGACTTTGTACACCGTGGATGTCCCAATCCTAAATTCAGCATGTTTCAGTTTGGCTGTATCTCTTTGAGCCAAGTACCTGCAAAGTTGATCACAGATGACATTAAAATAGACTGAACAAAAACAAGCAAGGCTAAAAAAATTATATAAGAAACTCACAGCAATGTGACGGCAACACGAAGGTCTGTTGGTAGTGGTGTGCGATTACTTCGCTTTTTAAGACGAGGGTGAAGGAGGTCAACCAAAAGACGAAACTGATCAGGCGACATTCGGAACAACCCAAAAAATTCTTCGTGATCAGTTTCAATAAGTTCCCTGACGAGGTTAGAGTAGAAACCTTGGGCGTCTCTCACTCGATTTACCGGTCGAACCCACCACCGGCGACGAGTCACTCTCCTTCTTCTCCTCAGCAAGACGTATTGCAGCAGTATCAAATTGTTCCAATTCAAAAGATACAGAAGCCACAGATTGGTATTTCTCAAAATATCCATTTTTCTGTTCCGATTATTATTTTGAATTAGAAACCTTTATATAAGATGCTACGTTTTAACATATATATATGTATATATGAATATTTACTTGATAGCACGACGATCCAACACGTGTCAACACTTCTCCGTTTTCTTCTTCTTCTGATGGCCGTCGAGCGCTGCTCAAATATAGGCCAGGGCGAACCACTCGTCGTATAGTAATAAAATCCTCAGGATAGAGAGCCTCAAAAGGCGCCAGTTCAGTCATTAACTTCGTCGATACAAGATGCCGAGCAAAAACACTTCCCGTGACTTGCACATGCATGTCCCGCCATTGACGACGTAAAACGTACGTCGTAAGAAATGGACTTGGTTCATTTCGCCTACTGCCACTGTTACGACCTACTACACTGGAAAACGCTTTCTTCATCTTCTATAGTCTATGCCTGAAACGTACTGCTACTGCGTTAATACCAACTTAAAACTGTTTAAAACCTCTATGTGGAATATGTGCGGTTGTAGCACTTCGCTGACTACCACTGTTACGACCTGCTACACCGAAAAGCGCTTCCCTGAGACGTACTGCTACTGCGTTAATACCAGCTTACAACCTCTATGTTGAACAACCTTAACTCTAAAGCTGGCCACACACTTTTTCGTAACAGTAACAGTAGGATTTCGACCAATTGCGTTACTCGATTCGGGAACGTACGGCCGTACCGGGCCTTAGGGCCGGTCTACAATGAGTGTTGTAAGTCGTAAGTTGTAAAAATAGACCAATCACACTCGATTATTCTTCAAGCGCAAGGAAAATAATTGACTGTGATTGGTCAATTTCTTAAGGTTTAGGGCTTAAAAACCTATTACAAACTGGAACTGGAAGACGGTGAGAGAATTTTGTATCTGAGAACTTTGTTTTATCGCCTTCCGATCCACTCCAACTTATCAATTTCGCAAGACCATTTGAAATCAACTTCGATAATATATTTCCTGTGACACTGCGTTCTGAAGAAACCGAAGCAGTGGCACATTTGGAATGAAGCAAATCTCGCTGTTAGGACATTAGGACAAAAAGTGATAAGATGATTATCATAAGTGTTTAGTAATATATAGTAATTGTTTTTAATATATATGCATTATTCATATTAATTTACATCATATAGGACTTACCACAGCTTCATAATTAATTCGATTGGCTGCCAAAATATTTCCATCTTTTGAAAATCCTCCTTTGTCTTCAGTGGAATAGATGGAATATTAGAAGGTATCATGGACTTAGCATGATCTGGGTTAACAGATCGAATAATGATTGCCTGATTAATCAGTACTAAATCCAACTTTTGGCTTACTTCTAAAAGTACTGTGCTGCTCAATTTAATTTCACTGTGACAATGTTTGCATTCATAATCACCTGATAAAAGAAAAATATATGTACTGAGAACCTAAAAAATATTAAAACTATAATTATCAGATCCATAACATAGGTAAAATACCTTTATTTTTGAAGTTGAAGGAGGAATGAGACTTTTCTTGTGACTTTGCCTCTTTCTCACCTACTTTGTTAAAAATTGAATGAGTTTCATTTTCATTAGCCTTCGAAGTCGATGATGAAGAACGTGTTTCAAGAGCATCATCACCTAATACAAATAAATCAGATGCAGCCATTGACAAGTTAAGGGTCGGCAGGAGACACGGTGGAGACCTCTGTCGGGTTGGGTTAGCTGCGAGTGGCTGCGAGTCCGTATTTTATTTATTATAAATTTTTAAGAGCAAAATTGCAAAATTGGGCTCTGTAGCTGACTGCATTATTATATAAAGAGTATATAAAAAAAAATTCACGAATCTATGTAAATTATTTTATGAGATATCTTGTTATTACAAATCCGTAATTCGTAATAACAAGATTTCTCATAAAATAAATTACATAGATTGGTGAATTTTTTTTTATATACTCTTTGTATAATAATGCAGTCAGCTACAGAGCCCGATTTTGCATTTTTGCTCTTAAAAATTTATAATAAATAAAATACGGGTTAAAGTGCAGTTTAACGTGCACTTAGTGCATAAAGTGCACCTGAGTGTAACTGAGTTTGCCTGGGTCTCCTGCCGACCCTTAATAGAAGAAGTATTAAGAACTTCAGAAGATTTGCTTCTTGTCACTTTGTCCTTGATGGAAGAGAGAACTTCAGAAGTTTTGCTATTCAAAAATGTTGCTTCATGGCTCTTGCTTGGTATTGTTACGGATACAAACTTGTTCTGCTTGGTGTGATCTATTTGCTGCTGTTTCTTGTGTTTCTTGCTGATATTTTGAGATAGGCCATCGCAAACCTTTTTCAGTTGCCTTTGCTTTTGCTTACCGCCTTGGCTGGAATTGTCTTGGAACTCCTGAAGGACTCTGAGTCTGACATGGTCCTCGAGAGGTTCTCTGGATACTATGTCCCTCTCTTTACATTGCACTTTATGCATATGAACACTGTTTTCTTTAACTGCATTCAAAACATCACAGTTTATCTGAGGCAAAGCCTTGCTCTCGCTTTCGTCATCACTTTCACTAAGCTTCCTAATTTTTCTCTTGCAAAAAACTCTTTTTTTAGGCGTATTGTTTTCTTCATCTGTATCGTCTCCATCAAAATCCATATATCGCCTTGGTGGTTTCCTTTTTCGTGGAGCGCCATCTACTTCCGTTTCAAGTGATGTGTCATCTTCAGCTCTTTTTAAACCTCTAACTGCATCATCATACTCACCTGCAATAATAAATGTAAACAACACCACTTTCAATACATTTCCAACAACACGACATTATTAAAAAAAAAGAAAACATTTATTTCGTTGCAATAGAAAAGGTTAAAAATTATATTAGAACTTAAAGCATCAGCTGAAACTTACAACCATCACAGAAAAGAAACGATAAAGCTGAACATATCATATTTACTGCATAAAACTTTACACAATAAAAATAGATAGAAAGATATATATATATATATATATATATATATATATATATATATATATATACACTAGGGTGTGTCATTTTAGATCAACTTTTTTTTATTTCACGAATAGCATATATACTTGCAGGAAAATAAAATAAGATACCTGGTAAATTTTTAGCCCTTAATATTAATATTAACAGGTCGCTCATCGCAATTTTTTATTTTTCATTTAGTAAGATAGAAGAAATTTTATAATTATCTAACAAACAGTAATACAGCATCGTCTACATAGATTTTTGTAGTAAATTTACCGCTCTACAAAAAAGATTTCTTATCATTTTTTCATAAATTTAACCGTTCAAAAGATATTCAAAGTTAAAGTTTGATAAATTTTATAAAACTTGTTTTTGCTTCTTATGAATTTTGTATCATATCGACTATCAAAAATTATGAAATAATCAATACATATTTTGTATAAAATTTAACGATCTACAAAAAAGGTCTCTTATACTTTTTTCATAAATATAACCATTTAGACGATATTAAAGTTTAAAGTTTGAACTGTATGCCTTAATATCGTCTAAATGGTTATATTTATGAAAAAAGTATAAGAGACCTTTTTTGTAGATCGTTAAATTTTATACAAAAATATGTATTGATTATTTCATAATTTTTGATAGTCGATATGATACAAAATTCATAAGAAGCAAAAACAAGTTTTATAAAATTTATCAAACTTTAGCTTTGAATATCTTTTGAACGGTTGAATTTATGAAAAAATAATAAGAGATCTTTTTTGTAGAGAGTAAATTTACTACAAAAATCTATGTAGACGATGCTGTATTACTGTTTGTTAAATAGTTATAAAATTTTTTCTATCTTACTAAATGAAAAATAAAAAATTGCGATGAGCGACCTGTTAATATTAATATTAAGGGCTAAAAATTTATCAGGTATCTTATTTTACCTTTCTGCAAGTATATATGCTATTCGTGAAATGAAAAAAAAAGTTGATCTAAAATAACACACCCTTACATACACATATATATATATACATATATATTACATATACATATATACAAACATGTTATATTTAATAAACTCACGATATAAGTGAAGAACTGATCCTTTAAGAAGAGGCCAATGAATGTTTGGCTCAATACAATTTTTTACAGCTTTCTTTAAATGTACAGGTCTTGACCCTTTTTCTGGCCAGCTCTTTGGAGGCCAGAACATATCAGTGATCTCATCGTCAGGCTTGTCAATCCATTTCACAGGAACCACTGCGATTGTTTCTCCTTCCTCCTTTTGTTCCTGTCCTGTAAAGGACACCACAGCATACTGAAAGAAACAATACATTATAAAACCCAAACAAAAATACAAAAGCTTATAACTACATATACTCAAAAACAATGGACAAATATTAAAGTATTACGACGCTCAACAAAGAAATAATATGTTACACAAGGATGATAGATACATATAGAGACAACTTTTACCCGGCATCAAATATTTAGTATTTTACAGGATAAAAAAAAGGATAAAGCATTTTACTTTATATACCCCAAGGGGCCTTAAAGGGCGTTTTGAAGGGACGTACCCAACCCTAAACCTCCAATTCAACCACTACCTTAAAGTTTCCTCCTTTTGGACCAACGGTTTAACGTCTCTTCCGAAAGACGGAGCCCAGTTTTCTCCGCCTCTTGCACGAAAGGGCGCGGTTTTTTCGGAAAAAACTTTTTCCATGATTCATGGCTCTAGTGGACTCGAACCTGGATTTTCAGATTACAAGTCTGGCGCTCTACCACTAGACCACAACTCCGCCCTTTTTGGTATTTTACAGAAATGTTTGAGGTGCAGTACCGCTTTTGTATCTATGCCTGATATAACTATAAGAATCCTGCTTCAATAAATGATCTTGATCTTTAAAAAAGGAGTCATACATCTTCCTTCAAAACAATCAAATAAATTATACAATGTTAACAACGCACCTTTCCAAAAACATAAATAAATATTAATTCACAATTAATTTACAAAACATGAATAAGTATTAATTCACAACGTACATATACTGCTATAAACTTCAATGGATATACATTGCTAAACACAAATATTTCTAATCTCTTCTCTGAGAAACCTTAATCACACGAGTGGAAAATTGGAAATCTAAACTATACCACCACAAGGATTAAAATTAGACTGATGACCAATGTCGACTGTGTAGTAGTAAAAAACAACAACAATCATATAGCACACAACAGTAAACAGACAATTACGAATCTTACTGTTATCACTAGTCATAATATTCCAGAGAGACTATGCGCTAGAGGAATACATAGATATGATCCTTCATTTTCGGGTATAAGGACACATTTCATAATTGTATCATTCATCTCCCAAGATCTAATTGTTTCATCCAGTTGTGAAACAAGAACAATGCCAATCAAAGATGAGTCCATTGGGTATTGATAATAATTATTCTGAAATGCCTGAAATTGCTGCCCACGTAGGATTATTACATTGTTTTCAGTCTGGACAATATTTCGCAATATTATCACAGACCCATCCTCAGTTTTAAAACAATGATCAGGAATAACGCATTTTAACATAAACTTATTGCTTGTAAGAATTTTATAGTGCTCTCCTTGAACAGTTTCATTGGGATCAATATGTTTTCCTGTCAGCTGTATACCCTCAATAATATTCTTCGGCTTTGACAAACGTCCATTAGTCTCAGCATCCCTTCTTGCTAACTGTTGCAAAGGATGATAGCCTGATCGTAATGATTGCTTAATTGTCTTCAAATAGTTTTCATACGGGAAAGCACTAAATGAGTCCAATGATCCATGCTCTTCGCATTCATCAACTAGATGAGTAAGTCCATGTACATTAAACACAACAAAGTCACGGCTAAAGATCTGGCTACTAGATTGTACAAATAAGTTCAAAAATGCTTTAGCAGCATTTCTCATTGCAACATTTTGCACGAGTAAAGGAGAAGCTAAAATGTAAATACTACAGTGGAGGAGCAAGAAAGTGTGATACACTATGTTAGGAATATTATCCTTCATTATTTTAACACCATCATATAGTAAAAATCTCCTAAACTCTGTAGCCTTCAGATGACCAACTTTCTTAAATCGATAGGGCTTTCGATTGAATTCTCTGGGGATAAATTGCCTAATCCATGCTGAAGTATTTTTAAAAGTTTTAATGTTTTCTTCTATTAATTTGCCTCGGTTTCTTACTTCCAATAATCGCATCAAAAATCTCTTCATCACACCAGTGCACACAAGATGAAGATATTCAAGTCTGAATTGAGATACCATTCGAACGTTGAGTCGCTCTTCTAATGGCGATAATCCTTGATGATGCTCAGGATTTCTTCTATCAATAAATGATTGGTCTGTACGCTTCTGTCCATTGTTCAAATAAACCATCCTGTGATGGTACCTTTCACCTTCAATCTCACACTTTTCACAGGAGAATAATCCATTGTGTCCAATAGTACATTTCAGAAAAGATCTTGCTGGAGCGTCACAAATAAAATTATGTATAGATACATCATAAACATGACCATTAAATTCGAAACCATTTGTGAAAAGTTCCTCTACCTCTTCAATAAATTTTTCTAGAAACTGTTCTAATGTTGAGGGCTTTGACTCTGTACCAAAATAAACACTAATAATAAAAGGCTCACAGGTCTTGTCAGCCAAGGATCCCAGAATGGGCCAAAAATGCAACTTTCCACAACTATCCAAAGGCAATCCATCTATGTTGATATTCAATCGTATTCGCCCATTATCAATCTCAGATACTGCTGTGACCTTAGGCGTATTCAGTAAGGTTGTATATGTCTTAGGGAGCTCTGGATGCACCCTGTGTAAAAGTCTTAACAAACTGTTCACTTTCCTTTTTGAGACACCACGAGAAGCCCATTCTGTCAAGGCCATACGCAAATAGATATCTTCATCAAACTCATCTGAGTCACTATCAATGATATTCGCCACAGAATCCTGTGTATCTTCTGTTGACCAATCTGTATTATTGTTATCACTTGGAATATCACCCTCAGACCAACTGCCATCTTCCATCTGTTCTTGTTCAAATTGTTCCTGTTCCTGCATATCAACATCCTCATCCGATTCTTCCAAACCTAAAATCTCCTGTTCTACATTTGAATTATAAGACGTTTCAGACAAGTTACTTGATCCCTCATATTCTCTCTCATGCAACTGCAATCTCAATCTACGTATACGCTCCATATTAGCTCGCCTTCTCAGGATCCGTTCATGACGATTTTACATACGAAAGGATTAAGATGCATTGTCACATTATGAAAATAATAGAGGCTACATAATCTGCAACTTACAATATTCTGAATTTCAGCACTCTCAATAAATGACTTTAATGCTATAAATATAACGCACAACAATAAGTTCTCTTTACAACAACCTCGCACTCTACCAATAAATTAAATTAACACTTTATGATTTAACAACATATCTTCATGAATTTAGGAACCATAGCAAATCTGCCCGCAGAAGTATGTCTCTCTTCCTTTTTCTATAGGAACATATTAAAAAATAACATGTAATATGACATTGATAACATTGTAATATATTTATGCCTGTGTACGATTGCGATTGAATAAATATTCAAAATGAGAATTTGGATCCTTAGGGTAATAAACTCTTCCTATTTATTTAGATTAATGTTTCAATTTTTATTGTGTGCCGTTAATAACATCCTATATAATTTCTCCCATTGTTATTATCATTGTCCTTCCTTGTTTTCTTTTGCAAACTCTAAATAAGCACAGATATGTTATCAATGTCATGTTACAATGAGAGCTTTCCAGCAAGCGACATAAGTGTCGTTTTGTTTCTGTTATTCATTTTAAAAAAGAAAGATAGAACGACGTTTGTGTCGACTTGTGTCGCTTGTTGGAAATACATTACTATATCCACTTACATCCACGTGGAGAGTACCAGTTAACCTAACTTAACCTCAATTACTATGTGCTACCAAATGAGTATGAAAAATGAATAATGCAGACAATTCATACTTACTGGTCTTCTATCCATGTTTTCCAATGCTGATCAACTTATTACGAAACGTTCTTTCGATGAGCTTCTACCAGGTCCTCACAGTGCTGCAGGCTACACCGTACACGCAGAGAAGTCGCAGGACTCGGAGTCGGAAACACTTGTGCGCGACGGCGGCGACGACGCGACAAGAAGCAAAGCGGTAAAGCTGGATTTTCACGAGCCGCTGAAACCGACCGTTCGAGCGACAAAACGGATCACGTGACGACGTTTGTACCATACAGCGGCTCGTGAAAATCCAGCTTAAGGCTGAGTTTCCACTGAGCGCGACACGCGTCGCGTCGTCACAAGTTAACCAATCAAAACATCCCATTTTATTACGTTACTTGTGATGGGATCATAAAATGTCTACTTCGAAAATTTGCATACTATATCAGTATTATCAAAATAAATAAAAATAAATAAATTTCAATTTTCACAAATTTATTACTCCGAAACTAAGGCCTATTCAATCAAACGCCGGGACACGTATCTCTTTTTTTCACCTCCAGAATAACCAAAAAAATTGACATCGAAATCCCAGGGTGAGTTACTTGAGCTTCCCCTTGTCAGCCTGAGGATTTTTGCTTACGAGAAGGTATACTAGCGTATGTTACTAGCGCTTGTTTGAGCGCGTGTTTCTTGCGGCGTGTGGCTTTCGCCGGGATATTTTGTTGTGTGGGTAATGTAGTCATTTTGATGTCATTTTGATGTCAACGTGATTAATCGAGTTTTCCCCGCATAACACTCAATTATATTATCTAAAAATTTATTTCCACCTATCCCTATGTTTTATCACGCACAACATCAATCTACATGGTGTCAATTTTTCGTCATTTTGGTCTATTCTTTTGACACAATGACGACAATCAACAGTTTTGACATCATATTGACGTCATTTTGACTGGGCTGTTTTCACTGGGTCATAAGACACGTCTGAAAAATTGTTGTTATCCGAAAGAAGAAATAACTGTTTTAAACTGATAACTAATTTTTAATAAATGTTGATAATCAATTTAAAACAATTAATTATATCTATTTTATAACTTAGTATAATAAAGCTAGTTTATTTGTTCAGACATTCATATTTCGACTAAGTAGTATTATAGTAATAAAAATATGCTTTAAATCTACACTTTAGCTAGATATCATAAAACATGTATCATTCCTTCTCTCTCTCGCACATCATACATTGGTATTACTAAGCATACGTTTACTTTCTTTTTAAATCACGCAAAACAATGCAGAAAAAAACTTCGATATCGAATCCTAAAGTTTGATATATTATGCTTAGACTGTAGTAAAAGTAATATATATATATATATATATATATATATATATATCGTACTATTTAATATTTATAATTAATAGAAAATTATAAACGATGCGTTATGTATGAGAAATTTAACAGAATTGCTTTTATCAAATAGAATTAATTTGCAATTAGTTGAAGGGAATAAAAGAATAAACAAATCAGGTAAATTTCAGACGTGTTACAGGTGTCCATCTGTAATTATCAAAAATATTGATACCTAAAGATATCGATACATATACAGTTGCGAACAACATTCAGTAAGACACGCGAATAAAAATAAATAAAAAATTTTGCAGTTAACGACATATTAACATTAATCATGCTATATTGCGATTATGTTTTATGTTGAAATTGAAAAATATATACAAGGTGTACAACTAAATGGGTTGCAGATTATTATTTTAAAAAAACTAAGCAAAATATTAAATTGTTGTTTTTTTTAGAAATAATAGTCCGTAACACTTTCAGCTTCTGTCACGTCTGACGATACACCACTGGTAGATTTTTAGCCGCACAAATTTTTTCTTTTCATCCTTGTTGCACAGCACCTGAAAACAACATTAAATTATAATACACCCTTTAATTTGACTGTCACAACAATCACTCAGCTGACACGCCCTTATGTGTTCTTAAAACAGCAAAGACAAGCCTAGAGAATATGACCGCCTAAAGGCTCATTTTCAAGCTTAAGCCCTATTTTCATAAATCACACTATGAACTTTGGACAATTACTTATTAAAATTCCCCAGAGTCAATAAAATTAACTGCTCATTGCTATTCATTGATTATACAAACCTTATAAGATTCATTATGCAATATAAATTTAGTTTGACCGAGATCTAACGGAAAGAAACGCCATGTTCTATAAGAATGTATCAAGAAAATCGAAATAAAATATAAATCAATTAATTAAAAGCAAATCGATTATAAAAATATAACCTTTTGTGCCTGAAGAACACTACCACACTAAAATAATAATTATTTCATTAACATTTTCCAAACATGATTGTTATAAACAATTAATTTACGTTATTAACAGACCTAACTAATATCACCATCGGAACTATTATTAAAAATCCAACAACTTTTGTTAATAAATTATTCTTATATCTTTTAAAACAAACTAATTAACAATAAAAATTATTGTAAAATTATTATTAAAATAATTAATAAAATCACTACAGACACTTAGCAGAACCTGTCAAGTAATTTTACAAAAACCCCTACCTAATATCTCTTTTCAATTTCAAGATATAATTAAAAATTATGGAAATGCATAAAATACAAAAATTTTAAACACCCTAAAAGATAGTCCTCAATCACTTAAATACAACAAAAGAAACCCCATCTCTTTATTCCTTACCGTTTACGAGTTATGAACTATTAAAGTTTTATGTCCGCCATTTTGAATTTCCTTAGCCATTTAAACTTAGGAAGACCAAATCACTTTTACATTAATATTTTACTTTTTTTAACATTTTAAGACTAATAAATTTCGTTTTTGAACGAAAATTTTGACACCTAATTATTATGATAAAAATGGAATCTGTCATGTTTCTAAACACTAATTTTTTTAGTTAATCCCGATTTTTTGATTATACTAATTAATTTAATAAACAAAATTGAAAGTTAAATGTTCATTATTAGCGAATGACTTCAGTACGAGAGACAAGGATAGTTTAATGCCAGTTTTATAGAGAGTGAGACGAGGATAGCCATATAGATTCATAATAAAATTAAAATAAAATAGAAAACGAATAGTCGGTAATAAAAACAATGAAGGCGCGTATAAAGAATAATCATTAGAATCATTTGATAGAAAAACATTTACCACATAATCATTTATTTTTGCAACTTACTTTTATAAACAATTATAAATAAATTATTAATTATGTCAATAAATATATTTAACCTCTACTCCAGATAGTGTATAATAACTTTTATGTAAACTAAAACATTGTCACTTTTTTAATAAAAACTGTATAAAATGCAAAGAATATTACAGGGCCGTATAACAAATTTCCTTTACACTACGCCCCTAAATTGGCAACCCAGATCGGGTTGCTTATTTAACTATTAAACTCGTTCTGGTAAATACAAATTTCAACCACGCACGACTTTACACCAGCACCCCTATAAAAAATAATAACTTTTATTCTTGCAATTGTTTACTTACCAAATATTTATAACAATAAAATGAACTTTTATATGTAAAAATAATTTTATTATAAAAACAAAACCGCGTGAACAAAAAGAATATAACCATATCAATATGTGAATTAAAAATTGCTAAATTGTTTAACAAATAATTTGTTACTAATAAATACTTATATTAACAATGAAATTTTCCAATCCTATATTATACTCTAGAAAAAGTTCTATAATATATTCCCTACACATTGCTATCAGATTCCCAACCGTTTCCAAGATACAAAAATAATAAGAATCTTATTACATAAACAATTTAATTTCATTAATCTGCCATATTAATGGGAATGCTAACCATCTCTACTCACATATAATATTATTAACATAATATTAGACTCATTATCACTACTGCTAACAACACTTTTTATTAACATTGTTATTAACAAATATATATATATATTTTCTGAAATAATATTATTATCGAGCGTCAATCGTCACAGCGTCACTCACGAACCTGAGAAAGATAAAATTGTATTATGCGCCACGTAGAAACACGAATTCGAGCGAGACGCGAGTATTGTACGATCTGAAGGAAAGAGAGAGTCTGATGTACCTTAGACAAAGAGAGCAATACTTTGATGCTTTGGACATGCTATTAATGATTTTAATTGTATAATTGAATTATTCTACTCTATGTAAAGTATGTCTAAAGAAAGAGTTAAATAATATTTAACATATATTTGTATACTTTAAAATTAAACTATTAAAGATTTCTTATACTCCTTCAAAATGAAAGTCATGCTGAGATTTTATAACAAAAGACGGTATCGTTCTCGTTACAACCCACTGCTAGAATAGAAATAGAAACGAGGTCACTGTGACTCATTTGAGTGGAATCCAGTCCTCGCGTAGAACCATATATGGACATGCCAAGGTGAAGGTAAAGAATTTCAAGACACCACCTTATGACTCATTGCTGGCAAGCGAGCCGCACAAGTAGAAGTAGACTCATATCCGCTAGACACCGCCCTATGACTCATTGTAACGAGGTGCGGTCACCTCCCACTACCGTTTCCAGAAATGTATAAAAGCACCATTCGCCCACTCGACTGAGAGTGTGGAACGGGCCAAGAAACCTTACACATCGTGTACTACTCGTTTCATTCTCCACATAAGCCACTTGTTCTTGGAACTCTTCAATAAATATTATACTCTTTTATATAAAAAAGAAAGAAAAGAAAGATAAAATTATTGAAACACCTACCTTCAACGGATCTGAGGAGCCATTGTCCACATCGCTGAACAACAGCTATTTATCCTGGGGTTTTACCCCCTTAACCAGCAGAAGAAGAACCCATTCGACGGAGACGTTCTGCCGGATCGAGCCACCTCGCATCACCCAGGACGTCACACTTCATACATTGTATATACTGTTTATAAGATTATAAGATATATTGTTTATAAAATTAAGATGCGTAACATACTACAAAAAGGCGTGATATTTGTACAAAATTACCTTTAAAAAAAGAAGGTAAAAAAAGGCGCCAAGTACACGCATAGTGTGATGTATCGAGATGACCTTTCAGGAAGAAAGGTTAAGATAAACTCGTGTTATTGTGATACGTTTCCGGGCAGTGTTCCGTGCCGTGTGTCGTGCCGCCTTGTTCTGGCGCGCTCGCTCTGCCTCGTCCGTGCCTCCCGCGCTCTGTCGGTAATGCAGTCACACGTTCACGCAACATGTGAGAACGAGCGTGGCCTAGTAAACAGCGCACTGCCCTGGTAAAAATTACCGTTAGAAACAGTTAGAAACAGATAGAATTTCTGACGGTATGTAACGGAATCGTATCCGCTGTAACTGCAAGTTTGTCTAACCCTATCCGTTTCTGTAAACAGCACTATTGTATCTGCAAATACAGACAGAAAATGTAACGACGTGTAACTGTATCTAATGGAAATCTATCGGCATACAGCATCTATAAGCTTTTGCAATAGAAAAACTTGTCTGTTTCTGTCCGCATTCTGTACGCATCAGATGCTGACGGTATCTGTCCGTAATTGCGGATACCGCATCCATCTGCATCTGTACGCAATGTCGACCTACAGGAATTTATCTGTAACTACGAATACAAATTCTGTCTGTTTCTATCCGCATTTTGTACGCATCAGATGCTGACGGTATCTATCCGTAATTGCGGATACCGTATCCATCTGCATCTGTACGCAATGTCGACCTACAGGAATTTGTCTGCAACTACAAATACGAATCCTGTCTGTTTTTATCCGCAGTCTGTACGTATCAGATGCTGACGGTATCTATCCGTAATTGCGGATACCGCATCCATCTGCATCTGTACGCAATGTCGACTTATAGGAATTTATCTGCAACTACGAATACGAATTCTGTCTGTTTCTATCCGCAGTCTGTACGCATCGGGGAGATTGATTTACTAGGTAGAGATTTTGTGCAAATAATAATTATTGCTTTTTCATAGAAGAAGCTTTGTTTTCGTAACAAAATTTTTTTTATTTGTTTTTCTCAATGTGTTCAGAACGTTCTAAAACGTCAAAAAATTGTAATTTTAAAAAATGTCTGTATGTATGTATGTGTGTGTGTGTATGTGTGTATGTGCCAAATTTACTGAAACTTCTATAACTCCAGAACTAATTAACCAAATCTTAACGAATTGGATATGAAATAGGGGTAGAATTTTTCGGTGAGTGCTATAGAGTGTATAGTTCTTCATTACCAATGTTTTGAAAACCGTTTTTTTTAATTCTTTTACCCGTAAGAATTAGAAAAATTAAAAAAATCGGTTTCCAGAACATCGGTAACGAAGATACTCTATAGCACTCTCCGGAAAATTCTACCCCTATTTCATATAGAATTTGTTAAGATTTGGTTAATTAGTTCTAGAGTTATAGAAATGTGTCAAATTTACCAAAATTTCTATAACTCCAGAACTAATTAACCAAATCTTAACAAATTGTAAATAAAATAAGGGTAGAATTTTCCGGCGAGTGCTATAGAGTATATAGTTCTTCGTTACCAATGTTCTGGAAACCGTTTTTTTTTTAATTTTTTTAATGAGAGAGAGAGAAAAAGAGAGAGAGAGAGAGAGAGAGAGAGAGAAAGACCCGTAAGAATTAGAAAAATTAAAAAATCGGTTTTCAGAACATCGGTAACGAAAAAAACACACTCTATAGCACTCGCCGGAAAATTCTTCCTCTATGAGGAAACCAAAACAAATAAATAAATACTAATAATTATGCATCGAATAAAATAAAAGATTAAGAACTATAAGTAAACAATATGCAGATTTCTACTTGCACACTTAAGAACTATGAGGAAGCAATGTGCAAGTTTCTACTTGCACCCTAGTAGATAATATTTTGAGAGACCTGCCTCGGGAGCTCCGAGGAGGAAGCGGGGCGGGGGGGACCCCACGGCGAGGGGGGAGCGGGGCGGGGGGACTCCGTGGAGAGGGAGAAGCGGGCAGGGGGGGACCCGGGCGAGGGGGGAGCGGGCAGGGGGGGACTCCGGGGCGAGGGGAAAGCGGGGCGGGGGGGACCCCGGGGCGAGGGGAGGAACGGGCGGAGGGGGACCCCATGGCGAGGGGAGCGGGCGTGGGGGACTCGAGGGCGAGAGAGGAGCGGGCGGAGGGGACTCGAGGACGAGGGGGAGCGGGGCGGGGGGGACAAGGGTCGGGGAATCGGTGAGCGCGTCGGGACATGTTGTTTATTAAATATTGATAAACATATCGTTGACAAGGGATACCGCCACCGTTTGGCTGAGAGGGGGGAGGTATCCGCGTTCTAGGCCGAGGGGGTCTGCGGGGGGTAGTATCCGCGTTTTGGGCTGAGGTGGACCGGGGGGGGGGATTTTTTCGGCGCGGGGGTATTACAAAGGCTAACGGGCACCGTTCGGCTGCTGGAATTTTATCGGCGGCGCGCCGCGGGAGGATGGGGGGTCCGCGTCCAACGGCCACGCCGGTCCGCGTGACGTCACACGGCGCGCTCGCTCCCGACCTCCTTTGTCTCTCCCTCGTTCGCGCGCGTCTCTCTTGCTCCCGTCCCCCGTTTGCGTTATTTTTTCGTCGCGCGGATTTAACTTAATAATAATTATTATTATTAAAAATATTATTCTTAATTATACTTAATAAACGGAAAAATAAATTATAAATGATAGATATAGAATTAACATAAAAAATATTTATTCATAAAATTTTACTACCACACCTCTTCGATGTCAAACAGATTTCGAAATCCATATATGTCTACATCTCCCGAAATATCCCAGATTTCATTGTTGTTGTCACGAAGGAGTTCTCGTTCCCAGCGTCGCACACGCTGGCGATGAATGTTGATGAATCCTCGAATGCGGATTTGATCGAAATATATGTAATCTGGCTAAAAACAAATTATACAAAAATTTTTTAAATTTAAAAATTTGTGAAAAAATATTTATACACACTTGTCTGTGAGGGATCCGAACCCTCACCATATGGTAAAGCCGGACCTCGTGCACCGGCACGTTGTCAATCCATATCCACTGTAACAGAATGGTTAATTTTAATATATATATATGTAGGAATGAAAATGTAGATATCCGATGTTTGTAGGATATAGAAAAGTATAACGTTTAATATGGGATGAGAAATACAAAGAAACCGAGATTAACTCTTTTGCTCGAACAACGCTGAGGCTGAGCCTCGTACAACTCGAAATTATACACGACACGAAACGCTTCAACACGACTTTTCGACTCGAAGGCTTCTCTGTTACTACTGCTGCCTGGGCAACGGAATGCCCTGGGCAACGGAAAAGACAAAACGACTCTCGACTCAGTTGTCATAAGACGATCAACTCTCTAGCTTCTGGATTCTTCGCAACACATCGTGACACGCACGCGACACACAATACACACACATACAACACACACACATACGTCTACATCACGTTACATTTCAATACTACACTCGGCCATTCTGCCGTCACAGTTGTCCTCAACTGTAGCTACTCTTTACTCTTAGTCAGAATTATCCGCATCATTCGCCCAAGGTTTCATATGATCCGCTGACGTAGAGGTCTGTAAGGGACCTTCATGTTCTCCGACCTTACTCACTAAATATCTATCATTTCGCAGACAACTTTTGACAGTATAAGGACCTAAGTATTTCGGCATTAATTTCGTTCCGGGTCCGAACTGAGTTCGCTTTATCGCTACCAAATCGTTCTCTACGTATCGCTTGAGTTCTTTACGTCTCTTATTATAGCATCTCTGATTCTCCCGTTGAACTTTAAGGATATTTTGCTTCGCTAAAAGTCGTATCTCGTCTCTTTCATTTTGAAAAATAGTAGTTAACTCCGAATCAATTAATTCTTTAACACGCGGGTTACTCTTAAGGCGCATATGTGTTCCTAAAAGTAAGTTAAACGGTGTAAATCCCGTGCTTCTACTCGGTATTAAATTTATATACTGTTGCGCAATATCTAAATACTTAAACCATTCATCTGGTTTCGGCGTCGTCAATTTAGTCAGCAAGGGTATCAGAGTTCGGTTGATTCTCTCTACTTGACCGTTAGATCGTGGTACGCCAGTCATGATAAGTACATGCTCAATGTTCTCTTGTTTACAGTATTCTTTAAACTCTTGAAATGAAAAGGCAGTACCTCTATCAGAAATAATTCGTCTCGGATTTCCAAAAATCACAGCCTGTTTTTTAAGTCGATCTATTACTTCAGATGAGCATGTACTTTTAACGGCGTAAAACCAAACAAATTTACTGAACGCGTCAACAACTACAAGAATATGTCGGTAATTTTTTTTCGTAGACGGCAAAGGACCCAAGTGATCGATATGATAAGTATCCAACGGTACACTGCCTTTATCAATAGTATGTAACCAACCGTCTTGTTTACCTTTCTTCCGTTCCGCTAAAATACAATCAACACAATTAAATACTACCTTCTCGATTTTCGCACGCATATTCGCAAACCAATAATCTCTTTTAACTA
Source organism: Temnothorax ravouxi (assembly GCA_030770255.1). NCBI lineage: Eukaryota > Metazoa > Arthropoda > Insecta > Hymenoptera > Formicidae > Temnothorax > Temnothorax ravouxi. The sequence goes on from JASTWP010002399.1 coordinate 25,119, forward strand.
AAAGCTCTGTTTTATCAATCGAGAAATGCCCTTGTTCATGAGCTCGCCGTATTATTTGTAACTGCTTAAGCTTCGGCACCACTAATCGCACATCGTTATCACACAATCTAAATAATAGTCCGTCACGCATAATATAATCTTTGGTAGAACCACGATTCGCTAAATCAATAATTCGTCGCATTTCGCTATCTTCACTTTGCGCTTTCTTTAATTTGACAATTAATCCTTCATCGTCCTCATCTATCGCAAATACATTCGGTAACGGGTTACGACTAAGTGCATCTACATGAGTCATGTTTTTCCCTGCCCGATGTTCGATCGTATACGAGAATTCCTCAAGAAGTAATGCCCATCTCGCTACTCTAACGCATAAATTCTTTTTATTCATCGTTAACGTAAACGCGCGGCAGTCCGTAACAATTTTAAATGGAATACCTAACACATAAACTCTAAATTTCTGCAATGCTTTCACTATCGCAAGGACTTCGAGTTCGTAGCTATGATACTTTTCTTCGGTTTCTGTGGTTTTCCCACTCGCATAATACACTGGATAAAACATTCGATCGTCACTATTGCGTTGCATTAAAATAGCACCGTACCCGTATTTAGATGCGTCTGTATGTAGCTCTGTTTCACGATTCGGACTGTACAATTGCAATACCGGTTTATCGCTTAACAACTTTTTAAGTTCGCGGAAAGCAGTTTTTTCTTCTTCACCAAAATAAAACGATACATTCACTCTTAACAAATTCGTTAACGGACGTGCAATCAATGAATATCCTAATATAAATTTTCGAAAATAACTCGTGAAGCCAATAAAGCTTTGCACCTGCTTAACATTACTCGGTTCCGGAAATCGCAACACAGCTTCCGTTTTACGCGGGGAGGGGCGGATAGTACCGCTCTCGACAACATGTCCTAAGTATTCAACACTCTTTTGCAAAAAAACGACATTTACTCCAATTTATAATTAGTCCGCATTCGGCGGCTGTCTCTAATACAATCTTTAATCGTCTCAAGCCTTCTTTTTCGTCTGACGCCGGAATGATAACGTCATCTATATAACTCGAAGCAATTTTCGATTGAATATGTACTCTAAGTACTGCATTAATGTATTTTTGGAAAACCGCGGGTGAGTTACACAAACCAAAAGGAACTACTAAAAATTCGTATTGCCCATCTGGCACGATAAATGAGGTATATTTACGACTGTCTTCGTCCAGTGGTACGTGAAAAAATCCATTTTTAAGATCAAGAGTGGTAAAAACTTTAGCATCTTGTAACGAATCTATTTGATCTTCGATAAGCGGTAATGGAAATCGATCTTTCACGATTTTCTTATTAAGTTCTTTATAATCTACACACAATCGCGTCGCGCCGTTTTTTTTTTTAACTAACACTACCGGACTCGTGTACTCAGATAATGATGGCTGTATAATATTGTCTCGTAACCATTCTTTAATATGCGCGTTCACTTCGTCTTTTTCCGCTTTGGATAATCGTCGCGGTCGCTGATACACGGGTTGATCGTCCTTGACTACAATTGTCATTTTAATGCCTACGTCGCGAGTTTTTACGAGTTTATATGCTTCAATTAAATTTTCAACTTCGCGCCTGTGCTCTTTATTCGCAATATCCGATACGTCAACTTCGTTTATTCCGCAGTCGTAATCTATACTTAAGATTTCGGGAATATCATCAGTCTCTTGTACCGTTTTCTCTATTTTTGTGATCGTTACTTCTCCTTCTCTAGCTCTAAGATCTATGGTGTTCAAGAAATCTGCACCGATCAATAATTCGTGCTTCATAAGATCGTCGGGAATCACATAAATGTCTATCAAGAATCTATTATTATCGACAACTAAATTCGCGGAAAATCTACCTAATGTTGTATTATTCGGCGCTCCTACTCCACGGAAACGAATTTCACCTTGCTCAAACGGCGGAGAGCCTAATTTAATATACTTGTCTTCTCGTATCAAAGTCAGATCACTACCGGTGTCTATTAACGCGGTAATCTCGTATCCGTTTATTATAACTTCTTTTCGATATTTTTTATGCACGGATTTCAACACGCTACACACTTCTTTCGGCACGACTTTCGGAGTATGCTTTTTCGGACACTGCGCGGCCACATGTCCATACTCACGGCACTCGAAACACTTTACACCTTTATCTTTCGTGGGGCACTCTGCTGCGAGATGCGTCGCTGCACCACAGGAATGGCATCTTCTTCTTTGATGGCTGTCTTTCTGCGTCGTAGTCGTAGATGCATCCCCTTCGTCGCTAGGCTTGGCAGGTCGCTTCTGGTCGCCGTTCTTCGGGATTGTGCCGCTATCCGTCTTTCCTCGTAGCATCACTTTGTCGAACGCTTTTCGTAACGAGGCTGCCGAATCAAATCTTTGAATGCGCGCCTGATCGCGAAGCGTCGGGTCTGGAATTCCATCGATAAGATAGTCCACCATGTCCTCTGGGTCGATGGGTACTCGATTCGCAAGTATCATTTTCTCGTGGAAATACTCGCTAAAACTTTCACCTCGTTTCCAGGAACGTTCTTCAAATTTCTTTCGCAAAGCCACTTTGCTCGGTCGATGAAAGAACATTGTTCTCATCTGCGCTAACAAATCTTCAAGATTCATCTGAAGAAATTCGGGCTTTGAATGGAACCACTCGCTCGCCTTGCTTTCCAGCCTCTTGCCCACAAGAATTTTCGCTTCACTTTCATCAAGTTCGTATGTCGTCTTCAATAATTGCAATTGTCGCTCCCATGTTTCAAAACAATCGTTGTTTCCGTGGAAGGGACTTAGTAAATCCGCGATAGCTTGAATGTCCATCCTAGGCCGTCTTGATTCGAATACCGACGACCCTCTTGACGAATGACTGTCCACTGGCTGATTTCGCTGTTGAAAATGTAACAACTCTATTTCCTTACGCGCCAATATGAGCTCTCGTTCGGCTAACTCTGCTTGTTTCCTGGCGAGTTCTAGCTCACGTTGATCGCACTGCGCTGATCCGGAAGTCGTTCCAGCAGCGGTTGTATCGATTTCACGGGTATCATTGTCTCGCTGTCGTTGTCTTTCTTTGTCCAAAATCCACGAGCCGTTCGGATCCTTTTCCATAAGCCTGTTAAATAACTCGACTTTCGTCCCGGTTGTAATCAAGCCAAAAGACTTGCACATATCTCTCAACGCTTGCGCTGAGAAATCGTCGGCCTTCTTCATTGTACAGCTTCTTTATCACACAACACACGATCACAGATCACGCTCTTGGAGTTTCGTCTCTCTCTCTCTCTCTCAATCCTGGTTCTGGCTTTCTCGATCACGGACGAGCCCCCAAATTTGTAGGAATGAAAATGTAGATATCCGATGTTTGTAGGATATAGAAAAGTATAACGTTTAATATGGGATGAGAAATACAAAGAAACCGAGATTAACTCTTTTGCTCGAACAACGCTGAGGCTGAGCCTCGTACAACTCGAAATTATACACGACACGAAACGCTTCAACACGACTTTTTGACTCGAAGGCTTCTCTGTTACTACTGCTGCCTGGGCAACGGAATGCCCTTCGCTCGCTTGCTTCCGAAAAGACAAAACGACTCTCGACTCAGTTGTCATAAGACGATCAACTCTCTAGCTTCTGGATTCTTCGCAACACATCGTGACACGCACGCGACACGCAATACACACACATACAACACACACACATACGTCTACATCACGTTACATTTCAATACTACATATATAATATACGGTTATGTATTGTTGCATGCATGCCGCCCGGTATGCTTTTCAAAAAGAAACGTTACACCCAGGCCACAGTGAATCCGTGACTCTCTCAGACACTTATTCACACTCGCGCACTCACGAAAATAACGACGATCGTTTCTTGAAAGACTGCTCGCTGCACGCTTCAGCTTGGAGTTCGAAAAGCATACCGGGCGACACACACGCACGCAACGGTATTAAGTATACATACTCCTACTGCAGGGTAAATGATTTCTATGCAGTCTTCGATTCTTCTGCGTTGTCTTTGTTCCATTTCTTCATCTATTTCTTCTTCTATTTCTTGTTCCATTTCTTCATCCATTTCTTCGCCCATTTCTTCTTTTTTACACTGTACTCGCGAATGTTTTCACACTACTGACTGACTGACTGACTTCAGAGGACTGAACCAGAGCTCAGAAGAGTAATTAAGATAAAATATATCTAGCCCTACAATAGCGAGAAAGGATTCGTCGAAGCATCGACACCACATAGGCGAGCGTCGCCGGAGCATGGCTTCATAGTTTACGTTATACGATATACGATATACCTTTCAAGCGGCCCGAGTGGTTCAAGTCGAACGTCGCATATACGGCTCGAATAGAAATGCATATGAAGAAATTAAGTCATGATTTTTATATTTTAAAAATACATTTTTTTATTCTGTCTCTTTTTACATATTTTTTGTTTTTACGTACTACGGTAGCGCACTAAAAAATAAAGCTGCGAGCTCACAATCGACGAGCTGATGTTTATCGAAGGCATCGCTATCGCGTATTACATTCAATACTTGCGTAGGATCCGTTACAGCGGACGCGATTTTGGAGAATTGCGTGAACTTGACATCGACCGTTTCGACAACTTTACTCAATCGATGGAACATCGCGTCGATGCACATATCAAGATCAAACATACGATGCAACGTCGATTCGATCATCATTAAGCGTACGTTTAAAGACTCGAGACGTACAAGTTTGATGTTATTAACCGTACAAATTTTCAATGTTAGCGGTCCAACGTTTATAAAACGTATAATATTTTGCCGTTGCTCGTAGAGTGCCTTCCACGTTTCGAGGGACAGTATCAATTCCGTTCCTCGATGATCTCCTACGGCGATCTCCACGTAACTCGGTGGACCCACGATAACGCCAACTTCAAGGAATTTGCATCCCGTAGCCGTCAACGCGTATCGTCTGCTGAGTATACGAACCGCGCGACGCTTCAACGAAATGCTGTAAAAAATAACGAAATTAGTAATCAAGAAATAATACAATTTATAATTTTGCAATTTAAAAAAATATAAAGCTATATAATTTAAGAAAAAAACGAAAAACTTACTTGTTACACTTGTTCTCGTACGATGGAGTTTCATCATCCTCATCATCGTGCGCGCGACGCTTCAACGAAATGCTGTAAAAAATAAGGAAATTAGTAATAAAAAATAATACAATTTATAATTTGCAATTTAAAAAAAATATAAAGCTTTATAATTTAAGAAAAAAACAAAAAACTTGTTTTCGTACGATGGAGTTTCATCATCGTGAATCGGTACGTAATAATTCATACGTCTACCGCCACTGTTACCGCCGTTGCTTCCTTCAACGGAATACATTCTTTCTCTCGGCTATGAGAAGTGAACACCGTTCGCACAAGCAGTCGATACGAGATTAGTCGTATAAAATAAATCGAATATACGCGGCAACTCCCAAAACTATGATGAAGGAGGGGGAAATTAATGTTTCTGGAACGCGCAATCAGCGCTCTGAAATTTAGAAGAGGGGACTAAGGTAGGATGTTTTTTTATTGACCACCCCCCCTCTCATCCTTCTCCCTTCCGCATGACATTAACCGCGAAACATGTTTAGACATGTTCGCTGAATAACCTGATACCCCCCCTTCGAAGCTATCGAGTTAGAATTCGTCACGTATATCTACTTATTCTTTACTTTTGTACATTATCGATTAATGAGGGGAAAGAAAATAAAACATTGTAAAAATTTACACATACATATAAAATTTATTTTTTTTAAAAGATGACAATTTTTTCTGACGTTTTGACCACCAGTTAAATATTTTTAATACATTTTGCAACGCGCAATTTTTAACGTGTTTTCCACATCGCATAGTATTGGTAGCATCTAGAATATTTAAAGATTCGATATCTTCGTAATCCGCATCCAGAGTCTCGATGTTTAGGTCTTTTCTCGCTTTATTTTCAAGCAGATCCACCAGCCATTCTCGTTTCTGGCATCCCTTGACGTACACGAGAGTCGGCATCTCGTCGTCGTCGTCGTTGTCCTCTTCCTCACCGAGCACGGCCGACGTAATTAAACGCTTCATTTTGCTGTACGGCACGTTTCCGTCTTCCCATCGTAATCCATGGTGAATGCGAATCAACCAGGACGCGCACGATTTGTCGGATTTTGTGAGGAGATTCCACGGCATGGGGCATGTAAAGATGTAATGCGCCAGAACGGCTCCGTTTCGCAGCACCGCCGCCTCCTTTACGACAAATTTCATCCCGACGACGAAACCTTGCAGGTCGACGAACGTTGGTGCGGGCATAAAGAGATATCTCTCTTTCTTCGATGCGTGAATCGAGAGGAATGACGCGCGTTTCGCGAAACTCTGATTTTTATATCCCGCTCGCCTTTTTTCCTTCTCATAAATTTGTATCGAGAGTTAAAGAGAGAAAAAATTTTCGTCGACGTTGCCGCAAACATTCAGACCATTTTGCGCACTACGTTGGTCAACGGATTGTACTCGATCACGCGATCGTGTATGATGAGACAGTACGCGGAGGTATTCGACGGTACGTTCTCCATGCAATCGAATTCTAGTCTGACATCCACGGTGGCGTTTTTGACGGATTCGTTTTGTCGAGAGCAATCGACGATCACGAACGGGCCGTTACGTAGAAAAGTCGAAACGGTGAGACTCGGCTCGAGATATTCGTATCCGTAACAGCTCTTGCAGAAACGCGCGTACATATCGTACAGAATCGCCCATCTGTGTTTACCAAAGTCCAAATTCAAATCGTCGTACGGATAGACTTCCGAGTTTAGGTAGAGTTTCACGTTGGTCAATTTGCAGTCGTCGAATCGGCTCGTGTCCGCGGACATGACGTTCTTCCGACCCGTTTGCAGAGCGAAGACGACGTATCGCGGTTTCTCGAGCTGAGTCGCGGTCTTAATGGCCCACGAGTGCTTGGTCGTGTTTTGCAACAGAGGATACTCGTACAGATCCCACGAACGGAAACCCATACTTAGATATCGTCCGTTTTCCAAGGTGCGCAGCATCGACAGCTTGTTGACCTCGCTCAATACCACGTGAGGCATTCGCCACTGTATCTTGAGTAGTTTGACAGTAGGTTCCAACGCGAGACTTCCCATCAGACAATTGTTGTCGGTGCGCGATCGTATCAAGATTAATTCGTGACGAGCGTTGATCACCACACGTTTGTAATCCTCGCAAAATCCCAGTAACAGGTTGAGCGGTACGCAGAAATTGAAGTATCCGTTCGCGTTATTATGTAGTTCCCAGCCCGCGTTTCGCAGAATCACGCTTCTGTCGGACGATACCGTTACGTAGTTCTTGATCGTGCTGGTTATTCCTACGTTTCTGCAATGATCAATCTCCACACCGTGGAGCTCGTATCGAATTTCATCGAACATGAACGCGACGTAATTATTCCCCAATACCACGTTATCGGCTTGGCCGGCTGTTCTGGTCACCGTCAATGTTCCTTCGACGTAGAGAAAACTTTCGCACGGCAACGTATACTGATCCTGCTGTTGTATGGGTATTCGTATCTCGTCGCTATACTCGAACGTTGTGTTGGCGTACGGGTTGTACGTGTGAGTCTCGATCTTGACGATGCGATCGTAAAAGACCGGCTCGCCTCCGATGTTAAGAATTTCAGTCATCGTTCAGATGTTTCGTACCGCGAATCCCAAAGATTGTAAAAATTTAACGTTTGATGCGTTGAGCTTCTTTCTCGTCTCTGTTTTCGTCTCTGTTTTAACGCTACCGAATGTCGATTTGATGATATCGTCGATCGTCGCAGTCGTAAAGATATTCTTATCTGTCGCGTACTTCGAGTCGTTCAACACGAGCATGTCACACGTTGCGCGTTATCGCTGTTGCCGTCGTACGTGCAATCTGACGGTGATCTCTTCTCCTCGAAAATCGAGCAATCGTTCGTCTTGATCCGTGACGCGTATCGTTAGATCCGTAACGCTTCGCGCGATGATCGGCAGATAAATGATCTGCGCCGGCGTTTCCGATATCTTATATCCCGGTGGTACGCTCGGTGAAAATTCGTGTATCGTGTGAACACGTTTGCCGTTGCTGTACGCACCCGCGGTCACGTTACATTCCACGCGAATAATGTTTACGTTGATAATCGACGCGTCCGATTCGTGCCACTGTCCCGGATGCAATATATGCTTCGACGAGAATCCCAGCAGCGATCCAACGTTGTTCGGTTTGTTAAAGTTCACTCTGAAAGCGCACTTGATCTCGCTCTTCATCGTATTGTAATTTGCGCGGAGCACTATCGGGTATTCCGCGGCCTTGTCTTCGTAGCCGTTCGCGCGAGCGTCACCGTCGCTCAAATCCACGGCGAGAAAATAATGCTCCGCGAGGATGCTGCTCTTCCCGGTCAGCGTGAACGTTATAGACATGTCGGTGGAAACCGTTAAGGAATACTGAGTCACCACGGCGCACCGTCAGACTTTAAACTAGCGTCGATCGTCCGGAGAAATCGCAGGCACAATTGTCCACAGATGTTCTGATTGTATCGCTGATAAGACGTGCAATTGTACTCGATCTTCGTCACGCTCGGCCCGAAATATTGCACCAATTCTTTCGGCGGTCGAAGATTGCCGAAACTGTCAAAATATACGACTCGATCTTCCCTCTTCGCGTACGCTACCCAATGAGTACCGGGACCCGTTGCATCGTCCAAATTTACGATACCGCTCTCGTTTCGACGTACACCGCTGATCGGTAACGAATCACGCATGAAGACACCTCTGAAGAACGGTACGCGCATACGCCTTGCCAGTTGATTCAATTACAGCCCTCGTCCATATTTGTACGGAGCGAGATAAAGTCCGCGACCTTTCATGGCACGATTGTGACGTTGCATCTCTTCCAACTGACGCCGCGCGGCTTTGTTATCGTTCACGGCCTTTACGACTCCCGCCGCTCCGCCGGCCAGAGAACCGAGAACTCCCAACTGTCACGTCCCAATGAGCCGCGGCCGCGGAAACGGTGCTCGGGTCGTTCACGGGACTGGGTCGCTTTATCGGGTCGTCGGACCGAAAGATCCTACCCGGGGATACCCGCGACCGAGGTGATTCGCTAGCCGGAAGCTCGCTACCAAACCGTTTGTCCGATCCGTACCCTCACCGGGAGGTTCAAGTTAAACAACGCGACACCCTGATTTAACGGGTTCGACAAGTATCGCTCAAAAGAACTTTCTGCCCTAGTACACGCATAGCATTCGAAGGTGGGACGATAGTCGGCTAAAACCTTGGCACACTCGCTGCACGTTGGAAACTCCGTTAGTGGCCCGAATTGCACGAAGTGTCTCAGGGTGCCCTCAAAATCTTGCCGGAGGGGCTGGTATCTACCGAGCTGGCAATCTTCGCAAATAATGACTCCGGTGGTTTTATTTCGGAAGAATAGTGACCACACGCAGACGCCGGTCATCAACCACGCTCTAAGGGGGCTAGGGGGCGGAATTATTCCTGGGGACTGTCGATTTACAGGGTGCCCGGGGCACATGGGCAGCGAAATATCAGCCCTTTATTTGAGTGATAGCGATTATCGTTGGTTCGCGCTCTAGGTATTGCTCTCCCCCTTCGTGCTCCACTGAGCGTCTCACGTCAAGAAATATCTCGCTACACGTGGTACATGCGGAAGGGTTTTTAATTTCACCGAGCACGACGTCGCACGAATCACACTCTTCGACCTTGTAGCGGTACCCGATGTGCATGTAGTGACGGACCAGGAGGTCGTATTGGCTGCGCTGTTCGCTGGTCAGATCGCGGAAGCACTCTTCGCAAAGGTAGTGTCTACTGTTTCGGTTTTGGTGACAAATAGTGAAAACGCAAACGGCGCGGGATAACCAATTTCGGCGCGCGATTCTGGAGGCTAGCGGCGTTAAGCGGCGCGTGGGGCGTCGCGTCGGGAGTCCACTCATGCCGCGCTGATCAAATCTAGGGGCGTCGTCACTTACCTTTATTCGTCGAGTTCTATAGGATGCTCGGCGGTGCCCCGATGCTCAGGCGTGCGGGTGTCGTATCGCGCGTGGATCTCGGCACGGCGTCGGTAATAGTAGCCTCGGCGGGGGTCGTCCTCCCTGATGGACTCGATGAACTTATACGGCGGGGTCGACGGTCTCTCAGGCTCCGTGATGCGGGTTAGTCGATATGGCCGGTTCTCGAACAACGTGTGGTAATTCGCGCGTGATTCCTCTTTACTTAGCGGTATGTAAGGCAGATGGCGATTGTCACTCGCAGTTCTGCATTGGGTAAGGATCCAACCCCTGGTGCCCGAGGTGGTGATCGGTTTACAGAGATTGGTACACGTTACGTCACTGATTATTTTAAGAGTAGCGCCCGCCTTGCGCGCGGAGCTCGCGGCAAAGTATTGTTCGTATTCTGGGTCCTCGCGGTATTCGACTCCTAGCACTGGATTGAGAGAGGAGGCGTGGAGGAGACGGTTTAGTCTTCGAGTTCGGTGTTTAAGTCCTGCTCGCCGCCCTTTCGGCATCTATCTTCATTTAGTTGGACATTACCAAGAAAGCTACGCTCCAGTGGTCCCTATCGCCACGTTTTCACAGGGGTAGCGTGCCGCGCGTACAGCACTGCCACGAGCGTGGGTGTAGCGCAGGAAGAGCTGGAGGTCAACTTTACGCGATGCGTTCCTGTTGCGATAGCGAGTGAGCGTGCCGCGCGTGCAGCACTGCCCCTCTTCACACGCTCGCAAACGATAGCGTGCCGCTCGTACAGCACTGTTTCAGATGCAGATGTGACGCAAAAGGAAGGCTTAAAATTGGCATACTCTTATGGGTTACTCAACGAACTGATCTTGCGGCGGGGGATTGGCGTAGGATGTGTAGGATTAGTAGAAGAATTTATGAAATGCAGAAGCTCGATTTAAATGACAGTGTATTACAAAAGAGTTATACAGATTCTTATACAAAAACTAAAGTTAGGTTACAAATGCATAAACTACAATTAAACCTTTGATGAATTTAAAGAGTGACCGTGCCTGGTTCTGTTTCAAGATGGCGCGGGGTGACGCTAAGGCCACGCGGTGACGCTACAGAATCAAGATGGCGCGAGGTGACGCTACAGAGCGCGTGGTGACGCTTAAAACGCTACGCCGCGTGGTGACGCTACAGAGCGCGTGGTGACGCTTGAGACGCTGAGCCACGTGGTGACGCTTGAAAGTACACGAGGTGATGCTGTCGAATATTACAATATGAAAATACACGAGGTTATGCTGCCGAATATTACAAATGAGAAAATACACAAGGTTATGCCGTCGAATATTACGATATAAAAACACACAAGGTTATGCTGCCGAATATTACAAGTGAGAAAATACACAAGGTTATGCCGTCGAATATTACAATATGAAAATACACGAGGTTATGCTGTCGAATGTTACAAGTGAGAAAATACACAAGGTTATACTAATACGCGTGAGTTTGAGAGTTTGGATGTAGGAGGATATAGAAGATTTCGGATATAGGAGGATGTAATGCTTACTCTGAGCTGGAGAGTCGAGCTCACTACCGGAGGATAACTGCGAGAATACTGACTGCGTCCCTTGGGATGCTCGCTCTTATATTTCCATTCGCTTGGTGGCGGGGGTGGTTGAGTGGAAGGGTTAAGTTATCGAGAGGGAGAAGGGTTGCGTCACTGGTCACCTCGATTTCCCTCCTTATATGGACATGTCTTCGGTTTTCCGTCCGTCGGGTGGTGGGGGTAGTTAAGTGGAAGGGTTGAGTTATCGAGAGGAAAGGAGTTGCGTCATCGGTCGCTTCGCTTTCCCTCCTTATATGGACATGTCTTCGGTTTTCCGTTCGTCGGGTGGTGGGGGTAGTTGAGTGGAAGGGTTGAGTTGTCGAGAGGAAAAGAGTTGCGTCATCGGTCGCTTCGCTTTCCCTCCTTATATGGACATGTCTTCGGTTTTCCGTTCGTCGGGTGGTGGGGGTAGTTGAGTGGAAGGGTTGAGTTGTCGAGAGGAAAAGAAGGATAGTTCTCCATATTGACTTATTATCTATGGTAACCTCTTATTTATATAGTGACATGGCAACCTATCGTCTATATGGTAACTTATCGTTCAAATGGTAACATGGTGACTTATCATCTACATGGCAACTTACCGTCCACATGGTAACATGGTAACCTATCATCCATATGGTAACTCATCGTCTAAATGGTAACATGGTAACTTATCGTCCACATGGTAACTTATTGTTCAAATGGTAATATGGTGACTTATCATCTACATGGTAACTTACCGTCCACATGGTAACATGGTAACTTATCATCCATATGGTAACTTATCGTCTAAATAAAGGTTTCAAATTTTCCGTGGGTGGATGTAACACCTCCCCCCCTATTTGAAAATGTGGGACGATATTCCCATATTTTATCATGTATGGGGTACGCTTAACTACTAGGGTGTGGTAATCTTACATTTGTTTCCTTACGAGTCGCGTAAGTATTTCCTGAGCTCGCCGTAGTCCATCTCTCTGATGTTGGCGTTGCTCGTGCTGGGCTCCTCTTTGGCAGGGATGAATGTCGTCAGCTCGAGGGGTGGTGCCTCCGGGTCGATGCTTTCGGTGGGGGTGGGTTTTTTGTTGCCAAGGTGCAGGAGCAAGTGGGTAATGGAGCTCCATATTGCTCCCAACAGGTGTATGCTCCATCCGTACACGGAGTGCAGCGCGTATCCTCTAATGATTGAGTCGATTATTAGTTTGGCTAGGCGGAATAGGAGGATGATAGCTAATACTCCGGCGCTTGCCGATCCGAATGTGATGAACCCTTTCCACAGGCGTTGTCCGGTGCTTTCTGCAATCTTTTCGAGCGATTCCTCGTCCAGTAGATGATACAGTGAAACGGTGCCGCGTGGTATGTCGTGGCCCATTGCTCCCTGTACCAATGTGTTTAGCATCGGGGGTTTCTCTATAGGGAACATAATGTGATCGCGGAGGCGGTCAAGGTCTCGCGTAGAGTATATTCCGCTTGTGGCGAGATTGGATGGGTTTACATATTTCCACCGTGGTCTCGTTAGTGGCTGGATCGTAGGTGGGGCCAGTGCTTCCACGGGGCGTGGCATTAATTTAAACCATGCTTCGTCTACCTTATACATCGAGGGTAGGAGTTCGTTACAGTCCCGGATTGTGCCTCCTTTGATCAGCACCCGGGATTTCGGGAGCAGGAAGTAGGATGCATTGTTGTGCGAAACGGGTAGTTCGCTGTAGCAGCTCTCCGTTTGCCTTATTTTGCATGCAACTGGTACACATTTAACTATATATATGACCTCTCCTGCCGTGATGGCGGTGTAGCCGGGTGCCTTCATAATTCGGTATGCCATTTCGTCAGGGGCGATGCTGGCAAGGGACAAGGCGTTTTCTAGCACCTGCCTTTCCAGAGCGCATTTTTGGCTCATGATGTCCCGATAGAGCTGCGTCAATTGCGTTCTCATGTGTTTCTCGACGTATATGAATTTGCTGTTCACGTACGTAAAAATGTCCAGGTTGTCGATCGATATCCCCGTCTGGATTTTGAAGGTTCGTCCTGGCGTCGTTTCGAGGATGAATAGTTTCGGGTGCTCTGTTTGTATTATCTTGTACCCGCAGAGGTTTGTTTCCGTAGTCTTGGCCAGGGCGAAGGTGATGTCCTTAGTCGTCAAAGTGTAAATGACCGGGGTCTCCTTTTGGGTAGGTTTAGGTGAAACTCGATGGGCATTTCCCTCGTAGAGTACGTCGTACTTGTTGAATTGGCAGGTGTCGGTCGGCAGCGTTTTCCAATAGGTCATCGTTCCGTCGGCGTCATAGCATTCGCCCTCCATGGCTGGGCAGCGGGTGCCGGAGGGCAGTACTACTTCGTTTGTGGAGTGTTTCACGGCCAATTGCATCCGCCGCGTTGTTATCTTTACCGTGGCTTGTACGAATACGTTGCTCCAGGTGCCCAGGGGGTCGCTGTACTGTGTTCCCTCACATCTGCCGTTCATGGTTAAGGACCCGGCTAGTGTAATGGCGCGGGTGGTGGTGGTATTCACCTTAATGCCGGTTATCATTCCGCTGGCTCCTCCCAGGAATAGCGTTCCAGTATCTTGCATTTTTCGGCAAGCGTCTCCCGAGATTTCACGTATATATTCGTACTTTCCTCCCTGTACGGCTGAGTTATAGGAGGACCACCCGCAGTATTTTATATCGCGGTCTATTTCGATTTTACATTGAACCGCGGTAGTGTGGTCGAATTCGCTCAGTTGTAAAAGTTGAATATACATTTCCTCGGTGATTGGTTCTAAGTCTTCTAGTTCGCAGTTCCCAATGTCCGTCAGGGATAGCGTTGTCACGTTCAGTCCTTCGCCTCTACAATCAAAACCCAGCAGGCCGTGCGTGGGCGTGGCGAGTGCCGCCAGGATGAGGGTCACTGCCGATAGTTCCATGGTTGGGTGCTGTTCGCACGGTACTGTGGCTGGTGATCGCTACAACGCTCTTATATACTAGTTCTTACTACTACGAAGGGGGGGGGAATACAATGGTGGGGATTCTTATTTTCTAACGGTCTTAGTTCATCCACGCATGCAATTTTATCGGATTATGTTTTTGTAGCAAGTTTTAATTTGTCTGTGTGTACAATCCTAAATTTATTTCCTATTTGAAGTTTAACGTTATTATTACCTAAGGTTTCAATTATTTCGTACGGACCTATATATTGGTCGTCTAATTTTCCTCGGCTTGGCTCCTTAAGGAGATATACGGGGTCTCCCGTTTCGAAAGTGCGCGCGTTCATTCTTTTATCGTAATATATTTTAGATCGCTCTTTGGCTCGATCGAGATTTCTACGCGCATTCTCTTGCGTTTCGCGCAATTTTTCGAATAATTGTTTTAGATATTCGATGTAGGTCTCGTTGGGTTCCCCTTCTAAGGGTGGGTCGTTTGACGGGGCGCGCGCGGTTTTTCCAAAGACCAATTCGTGGGGAGTGTATAATGTGCCTTCGTGTACGCTGGTGTTATAGGAAAAGGTCGCGAACTTCAGGTAGTCGTCCCAGTTATCTTTTTCGCAAAACTGCTTTAAGTATTCCCACAATACGTGGTGCGACCTTTCTATTGACCCGTTTGACTGTGGCCTGTAGGCCGTGGTTTTATATTGGGTAATTTGAAATTTTTTTGCAATGTTGCGCATAAGCGCGTTTACAAAGTGGCTACCTTGGTCCGTGAGCCATGCCCGCGGGGCTCCGTACACGCAGATAAAGTCCCTGGCGAATGCGTCGGCTACATCGATTGCGGATGCTTGTTTTAAAGGGATGGCTAAGGAGTACTTAGTGAGGAGGTCTTGTATAGTAAGGATGTAGGAATACCCCGTGTTTGTGGTGGGTAAGGGGCCCATAATGTCCATAGAGATCTTGTCGAAGGCTGCTCCCGGTGTGTCGGTGAGTACCATTGGCTGTCGGGTTTTGACTCGGACCAATTTCTTTAGTTGGCAGTTTCTGCAGTTCCGGATAAATTCTTGCACGTCGTCCTTCATTCCTGACCAATGGTAATTTTCTTTGAGTCTCCTGTATGTCTTAGTGATCCCCTTGTGTCCTCCGACCGCAGAGGCGTGGGCCTCTCTCAAGATGCCAGGTTTCTCAGCGTCCAATGGCATTATGATGTGATTTTTGCACACTAGGATGTGGGTGGGGTTACCTCGGAATGCGTCTTCTAGTATTCGTCGAATCGTCGGGAACACCATACCATCTATGCCTCCTTTGCATATAGAGATGGTTGCCAGATCCAGCTCGGTGCACACATCAAGGAGGGATGAAACAGCTTCTTTCACCCATTTCCTCTGTGTATTCTCCGAAACACTGGTTTTGATTGGCAGCGCGATGATCCTCGATTTGCCTTGTGTGATTACTCGGGCTCGGCCGAGTTCTGGGCTTATTATCGTTGGCAGTCTTTTTTGCTCCGTCATCATCCGGCTGCCGGGATCACATGGTTCCCCTTGCTGCGAGACAAATACGACTAGATTGTCCTTTCGCGACAGGAAGTGATCTTTGATCTCCGTGATTTTGGCCTTAGCGGGGTGTGGATCAAATGGCTCGTTTGGATTGTCAAAGATTTCCGATGTGCTGCTGTCGTCGTCCGTATCACTGTCGTTCAAGGCTATTCCAGGGTCAGAATCCTCGTACTCTCCGTCTTCATTTGGGTTTTCGTCGTCACTGCCTGGTTCGTTTTCTCCAATGACTTCTCCTTCTCCTGCCGCAGGGGTGTCTTCTGTGTCGCCGGGGAGATCCACGTCGGGCGGAGGGTAGTGTTTTCTCTTTGCACGGGGTTCGGGAGAAAATATCGACTCTTCCGAGTCGGTGGATTCTGTGGCCCGGACAAGGGAAAGGATTTGTTGTTGGGTCGGATTTCGTGAGAGGGCGTCTGCATTCGCGTTGACCTTACCTGCTTTGTAGTCGATGCGATATTCGTATTCGAGGAGTTTTAACCTCCATCGGACTAGGCGCGATGAAGGATCTTTTACCGAGTGCAACCAGACAAGTGGTTTGTGGTCTGTGACTAACTGAAATTCGCGGCCGTACAAATACGGTCTAAAATGCTTAACACAGTATACGATCGCGAGCAGTTCCTTCTCGATGGTAGAGTAATTTTGTTCCGCCGCGTTGAGTAGTCGGGAGGTATACGCTATCGGTAAATCCTTACCGACCGTGCCCTGACTCAGGACGCCACCGATCGCGGTGCCTGATGCGTCCGTGGTGAGGACAAAGGGTTTCGTGAAGTCGGGATAGCGCAGGATTGGCTTGGAGCATAATAGGTCCCTCAGGTGGGAGAAAGCCGTTTCCTGTTCCCTTTGCCAGGTGAACGCAACGTCCCTTTTTAGTAGGTCCGTGAGTGGTTTTGCTATTCGGGAAAAGCTCGGGATAAAGCGGCGATAGTACCCTGCTAGTCCTAAAAACTGTTTGATATTTTTCGCGTTCTGAGGCCGAGGGAAATGTTCGACCGCCTCGACTTTCTTTGGGTCTGGTTTTACACCCGCTTCGGAGATTACATGCCCGAGGTAAGTGACTTCTTTACATAAAAATTCGCATTTGTCTGGCTGAAGCCGCAGGCCAGCGCTTCTGAGTCGTTCCGCTAGCTTGTGGAATTTTATAAGGTGTTCGCGCAAAGAACTCGAATATATAATGATATCGTCCAGATATACTAACAGTTCCACGCCTTGGAGTCCCGTCAGAACCTGGTTCATTAGCCGTTGGAATGTGGCTGGCGCGTTTTTGAGTCCGAAAGGCATTCGTTTAAACTCGTAATGCCCGTATGGCGTGGAAAACGCCGTCTTGTGAGCGTCGGATGGGTCCATGAGTATCTGATGGAACCCGAGGCGAGGTCGAAAACGCTAAAATATTTCGCGCTGCCGAGTTGATCTAATATTTCTGTGATATTCGGTAGGGGGTGCGCGTCGCCGACGGTTTTTTCGTTTAGTCCACGGTAGTCGATCACCATACGCCATCGCTTATTTCCCTTCGAATCGGGTTTCTTGGGCACAATCCACAAGGGGGAATTGTATGGCGATGTCGACGCTTGAATGACGTCGTTTTTCTAGCAGTTCTTTTACCTGCTTATCGATCTCCTCCTTGTGCATTGGCGGGAAGCGGTATTGTTTTGTGTTGATCGGAATATTATCCGTGGTGGGGATCTTGTGCGTTATTACGTCGGTGTGATGTAACTTATCGCTCGGCAGACGGAACAGGTCGCTATATTTTTCTACTAACTCGTGGACGTGTTTTTTTTCTTCGTCGTTTAAATGATTTAACCTAAGTAATTCCTTTATTTGATCCACGCGGGATTCGCCTAAAAACGTTGCCAACATTCGTTGTGCTTTCTTCTCGCTTCTGGTTGTTCTTGACCTTGAGGTAGAACATCCGGATGCGGTTGAATTGCGGTGAAGGGTGCTTTTATGACCCTTGTTATAGGATGTGGGAGGTGCAGGGAAGTGGGCTGGAGGTAGAGTACGCCTCTATTTCCTGAAGCTCGACCGCTGGTAACGAGATCTCAATATCCCGTTCAGCGGAGTTAACGACGCCGATATAGGCAACACCGCCACGGTTTGTGACAACGGCATCCCCCAAATAGACGTCGTCGTGTACGTGTATTCGCGGTGTGTACCCGGTCGTGATCTCCGGGTTACTTACTCGAAGTGGCAAGGTGGTGCGTGTCCTTGCCGGGATTAAGTTGACTCGCGTCAGTTCCCCTGTTAGCGAC
>JASTWP010002400.1:0-43381 GCA_030770255.1 Temnothorax ravouxi
CCCTCGAGTTTTCGCATTTCTATTGCTACAAGATTCTCCGAAAAGACGCTTCGGCTATAAAAATTTGGTTTTGCTATCATTGCCTCCGCGCCGTATCTACCCTCCCAATGAGTCACGAGTCGCACGTCAACGTGATTGCGCACATTCTCCATGGTTTTACCACGGCATTGTTCATCAATTTGTATAAATTTTTTTCGAAATCATTATTGGCCAATGTCCTAAATTTCGTATTAAGTTCTATATAATCGCGAAGCCATGGAGATTGCGCGAATTTCAGTATGCGGCGAATCTTTGATATACGGAGACCGTGACGAGTACACTGCTGCAGGTTGCGATAATGTATTACATATCGTTTCTTATCGTATAATGTTGCGAGGAGCTTGTCCTGCCGCTTACCGGGTGGTTTATCGCGCGTCGGACAGAACGGTAGGTCAGTGTGCGCGTCGTGAAGATGTTGTGGATACTCCAAGTCGACTTCGAGTATGTAGCCTATCGAGGAATCCAACGCGACATCCATAACATTAAAATCGGTTACGTCGTCGACACATTTAAAATCTGCATATGGCAATGGTTGACACATTGCCCAGCCGTATAAGTTATTTACATCAAAATACATCAGGTACGACGACGGTTTCGATGGATCGTACGATTGCATGTACTTGTTGTTGGCCAGCGCGTATCTGTTTGAACATTGACTCAAACCGCTGCGTATACCGCGTTCGATAAACATGATCATGTCAATGTCGGTGAGCAATTCGAAATTGATGTGTGTATGCTTCAACATGGCATCCCACGTAAAACCCGGTAGAGTATAATAATACGCGGGATCGAGTCCATAACTCGCGACGCAACTATCGCGAAAATTTTCAAAGATGTCGGCCAACAGCAAGACATCAGTTTTGAGATATAAATCGCTGTAATCACCGAGCGTTTGGATGGAGAACCGCTGCCAGACGTTGACGGCGTGCGCGTAATCGCTCTCGGATACGGTGTCACCTGTCAATGAACTGTAAAACGAGTCGCGCGGTGGTAAACACAAGTTCTCCAACTTTTCGACGCAGTCAATGTATTCATAGGGAAATACGCCTTTTCGTGTCAGCAAATCAAAATTTTCTGCGGATATTTTACAAAATTTGCGTTGCAATATTCGCAGTTTATCCTTGCTGAGATGAGATGCCAATTTGTCGAGACTAGCGGTGAGAAACTTGTATGAATCGATAAATCGCAATTTGACGCAAGTTTTCTTATCCTTATCTTCGGTGCTTTGAACATTTTTTAGTAAACGAAATGTATTTTTCTTTTGTAATTGGGAGTAAGTCTACATGTCCCTCGTACGCTGTTGCTATTTCAGTTATAATAAAATGTGCGTCATAGCCCGATAAATTATGAAACACTATGGGAATGCAATGCGAATCTTTATAATTTAAGTTACAGTTAGAATGCGCGGGACCTCTGTATCGGCCGGTCAGGTGACAATGGTCGCGTACTCGCACGTCGTCTGGCTCGAACGGTTTTTCGCACACGTGACAATGCGTTGCGCTGTTAAATTTTTCCCACTCGTCTCGCGTGAAATCTGCCATGGGTACATTAGTGGACAAGATAGTTTTGACGTCGTGAGCTAAACGTCTTAGCTCCTCGGCGAACCACGCGACGCAATCCTTATCGCGACGAAACCGATACATAGATAACGACTCGTCGTACGAGCAACGCACGTAGTACCCTATGCTAAACACGCAATGATGCTGATATGTGTACCTAGACGTTTCCGGATCCGCTTTCATCTTCTCCAGGGTACATTCCAGGTCGGCGTATACGATAAACGGAACTCGTTCCTTCCTGCTGTGATTTTTAAAGGCCAACCACTTGTCATTATCGCTCGGTAACTTGATCGCGCATTTGTTCATCTCTTGACAGTCGGCGGTGTGGGCTTCTAATTTCTCGTTGGAGCTGAAGTAGTGCAAGCATCTGCAAAATAAACACAAATATTATAAATTTTTTATACACAAAATATTATATATTATTAAAAGAACTATAGGTACTTACCGATCGCAAATGTATTTCCGACCATTGTGCTTGTTGATTTGCGAGCTCACGAGGCGGGATAGGTTCTTAATCCACGCAAAATGTCCCACGTTGTCGTCATGCACGTACAGCAGATTTACATGCCTGCCTATCTTACGATCAGTAACCCGTATTGGTTGGATAACAAATTCCTTGTTTTTTTTTTCGATGTTGTAGACGTTGATGGAGATGTTGTTGTGATTTTCAAATTTTTTAATTTGATCCAACGTCATTGGAAACTCAATGTCCGTAAGATCTAGCACCGACGTGTAATGAAGGTACGACGATTCCAGATCTGCATTTCTTTGGGCTGGATGTAGAGCAACCGTCACTGACCATGCGAAACATGCATTGTCTCTTGATTGCACGTTTATCACCGCTTTCTTCTTTTTAATTTCTCGCGGTATTTCCACAAAACATCCCGCGTGCAATGGATTATATTTGTTCACATTTACCGTTAAATTGAGTATACTCGACAACGCCCATCCGCTATCACGTTCCTGGAATTCCTCCAGCTTTGCTAAGGTAGGCTCGATGACGTGTCGCTTGTACCACTCGTGCAGATCGGACTCACGAAAGACTTCATAGTTTCTCGTTGCGATACTTTTATTCGCGCGTTTGTCACCCGCAACAAATTCACCATTAAACACTGTGTTAATTTTTACATTGTCATGTTGTTGCATGACGTTCCGCACACGATCGAGTACAATGTCTCCCGCATTTTTGAGAAATTGATGAGGGTCGATGTGTTTGGAATTTATTACCGCACCTGTCAATATACGAATTTTAAAAGCCGTATCTATCTCGCGCCATCTGAGTCCTGTCTCACTCGCACTGTATCCAGCACCCCCATGCACGAAACGTTGACGTACTGAGTCTTTCAAACCTTCGAGTCGCGCGATACAAGCAACCAACGACTGTTTGAGACCGATCGATGACTGATCGATCGATAATCGTGACCGTTTAATTCGGCTTTGTTCTTCCAACGATTCGATAAACTCGTCGCATCGTTGCTCCCACGCGGCAAAGTCTTCTCTCGAATTTAACAGGGTGGATTGCTCCAACAACACTTGCTCCATGCTATTGCACGATCCTCTTGCTAACGCCATTTGTTGCACTCACGACTTCCAGTTCTCGACTATTGAGCGTATCCCCCAGATTCGTCATTTTATATTCTACTAATGATGCATTGTTTGCTTATCATATCAAATTTCATCTCAGCAGCCGTACATCGGCGCTATTTGCAAAATTTGCAGTTTTGCACGTGTTCGATGAAATCGTCGCGAGACAAGTCGCGACAAGTTCTTCAAAACAATAACGCTCCATTGACTTATGCAAAATTGCAAAATTTGCAGTTTTGCACGTGTTCGATAAAATCATCGCGAGACATGTCGCGACATGTTCTTCAAAACAATAACGCTCCATTGACTTATGCGAAATTGCAAAATTTGCAGTTTTGCACGTGTTCGATGAAATCATCGCGAGACATGTCGCGACATGTTCTTCAAAACAATAACTCTCCATTGACTTATGCGAAATTGCAAAATTTGCAGTTTTGCACGTGTTCGATGAAATCATCGCGAGACACGTATGCTCTTGAAAAAAAATCATATTTGATGCTCGATGAGGTGATCTCATCACGAATGTTCTTGACAAAGACATCACATTTAACGTATATGTGGATTGTGGTGGTGGTCACCATGCAGCAGCCGTACATTGGCGCTATTTTTGCAAGATTTGCAGTTTTGGGTATGTATAAATGGTCTACGAGGATTCTAGATCGCAGTCGAGAGTTCGATACGGTTCGTGTACGTCGCAAACAGCCAGATACGATGAACACTTACGGTGCGAACTACTACGTTCCGATTCAGGATGAAACGTGCGAGAAACAGCACAATGAGTAAGTACCGCTAATTTTCGTATATATACTTGTGCAAAAAACTTTTATAAACGTAATTGTATTTTTTACAGTTTTGATAAACCGCGCTACATGCCACGTATTTTGGGAAAAAGATTTGCCTTGACATCGACAGCATATAAATTTTTGGATGTTGGAATCAACGCGGGACCTATATCCTCTGTGGATATACTTATTGGTGATAACCGAGGCAATCGGATAATTCTGCCACATGCAACGTGGGTGACATTCATCGAAAAACGTGCAGATATACAGCGACTCGTGCAGTCATCGGCACCATCATCGCTAACGTTTCGAGATCTGGAGCTTGTTAAAATACGTGACGCAGATATTGTAAAATTGACGTCGTGCGGCACCAACTTGTACATGAAACCGTCAACTGTACTCTTCCTGTTCGAACTAGAACATTGCGTCGAGAATGTTTATTTTCAATTATGTCTAAATGTTCACGACGTAAGTGATAAATTCAAACATTTTGTAACAATTTTACGTCAAAATTGTATCACCGATAAATGTAACGCAGTTATAATCTTGCGTGAATTTTATGATAAAAATTCGATTATTGATTGCGAATTATTAGCATACGCTTTGGATACTATTGTGTATAATGCGCTTCATGATAAATAAATGCATATAATATGGTTATAAAATTTCCTTTTCATTTACCGTTCCCTGTCGTTAAGTTTCGTTTATCGTTTACTTAAATATAATATTAAAATTAAATATCGCGAAGATCTAAACGATTAAATATTGTTGGCGAAAAAAATATATGCGATCGTGAGCGATAACGCAAACGAGGGGGGGGGGGCCGGGGGCCGGGAGGGACCGCGAGAACAAGAAGACGCGCGCGACCGGGGCGAGGGAGAGATAACGCGAGCGGGAACGTGTGACGTCACGCGGACCGGCGCGGGCGTTACACGCGGACCCCTCCCGCGGCGAAAACGCGGTCGCCCCGCGGCGCCGGAAAACGCGGACCCCCCGCGGCGTCGGAAAACGCGGACCCCCTCGCCCCGCGGCGCCGGAAAACGCGGTCGCTCCGCGGCGCCGGAAAACGCGGTTCCCCCTCCCCCTCCCCGCGGCGCTCGAAAAACGCGGTTCCCCCCCTTCCCCTCCTGCGGCGCTCGAAAAACGCGGTTTCCCCTCCCTTTCCCTCCCGCGGCGCTCGAAAAACGCGGTTTCCCCCCTCCCCGCGGTCCCCCCCGCCCGCGGTCCCCCTGCCCGCGGTTCCCCTCCCGCCCGCGGTCCCCCCCGCCCGCGGTTCCCCCCCGCCCCTCACCACCCCTCAGATCCCCTAGTTAGAACTCTCTTAGCTTACCTACTCGCGACTATTATAAATCGCGTTCGATTGCATGTAAGCGCAAGCACTCTTTGCAAGAAATAAGCGCATCAATACTTGTGCTTCTAATAAAATAATCTTCGTCAGGTTATAGCATGGATCGTTCGTACATTCCGAAAAGTTCGCTGATTGTTAACAACAACACAGCCCCGGCTCACCGGTCGCGCAAATAAGGTCAAACGGCAACGCTGGAACAAAGGAACGATCCATGTTATACACAAAGCACGCGAAAACAAGTGACGACCCCGTCGAGTCGCCACGTGAAATTAGTGACGTCAGCACGGTGACGTCGGCCTCCGACGGCCAATCACCCTCCAGAAATTCGGAGAAAATTGCCGGGAAGGGAGTTCGCCTCGGAGGCGATAAAAGAACCGCCGCTGCGCCGCGAGTTCAAGTTCGCTCGCAGATCACCCGCTTCGTATATCGATCACCGCTAGTTTCCGCGTGGTACACCGCGTTGCATCGCTTCGCGCCTTGCAACCCGCGCTCGCTTTCGCACTCGCGACTCGCTTGCTTCTTGCCGTTTTACATCTGTGCGCGCTCACGGCATTTCACCTGAAAGAAGTTGTGTAAATAAGTGTTGAATATACTGCTCTTTATTTTGTGTAACCTGGACTTGCTGTTTTTTTTGTGGTCGTCTTCTCCTCGCGCTATCTCGCGCTACCGACGCGCGCTCTCGAACATTAATCATCAATATCTTTTTAACTACAATTAACATAACAAATTTCTTTTAAGAGCTGAAAGTCCTAACAAAATTTTGATTACAATAATATAACTTCTCTCTAACACGTCATGCGGAGTTCTCGGCTTAGAGATCAGTGCGCTCTGATTCTATAACTATTAACAACAATTCGTTATCATTATATTGTCGTTGCGCAACTTTTTTATCATATATTATATCTGCACAACGATAATATAACGATGATAACGAAACTGTATATAGTTATAAGAGTAAAGAAAATAGCGACGCGAGACTTATCGACTATTAGCGACTTCGTCCGAAAATGATCCGCTTTATCTTAAGAACGTAGTTACTGCATTGGCCGCTACACGGTATGGCGCTGAAACCAGTGAGAAATGCTGGTCTCGTCTCAACCCGGACCTTTGGCTATCTGTCTATTAATCTGTGGTTCTACCGACTGACTTTGCCGCGCCGCGGCGCCGCTTGGATGTCAGGTGTAGGATATTGCTACACGGAGGATTATCAGACCTCCGCGTGTCGGCCTACTACCGACGTATTATTGAGAGGAATTGAGAAAGGATTACACTCTCGATTACTGATGTGAAAAGAATACTTTATTGCAGAACTTGCAACAGCCACACGAGTCTTGATATATTCTAACGGCTACTCGGGCAGTTCTGCCAACCTCGTAACTCTCGAGCTCGCGAGAGAGCCAATCAATAATGAATGGTTAACGACAGACGACGCGACGCGCGACGCGTATAGTGGGAACGCAGCCTTACTGTCTGCATTGATCCCCACTCAGACTTTCAGTGATTTCTATTTAGACTTTGTCACGCTAACGTGTTCCAGACTTTGTTAAACAAACAGTGGCAAATGCTGACCGTAATGCTTGTCCACTGAATAGCGGCAGGAGCCAATTTAATAGAAGAAGAAGTGATATCATGCTCCGTGATAGTTTTTCTAATAACCTCAAAATTATTTCTAATGACATACCGCTCTTTTACTATTTTCTATAATAATTCTGTACAAAGTACTCTGTCTTTTACAAATCTATTAAAATTAGATGACAATAGTCTATTTAATCTGATTATGTTTGTGGATTATTATATCGGATTTGTCTTGATACGTTTGATAAATGTATTATATACTGTATGCTCTCTCATTACTGTATATTTCAGGTACAAAGGAGGCAACATGGATCACCTGCAGTTCACAAAAGCAATCGATCAATCATCGACAAAAATTAATAAATCTATTTGCAAAAGATGAGATGCTTTTAAGCAAAGATTGTATCCGTTTATCAGAACTTTGTGTAACTTTATCGAGTTCTTTGAGACGTATTGCTATATAAATTTTTCCTTGTTGTTCGTACATGCTCCAAAAATGATAAATATTAAGCATATTGAGAATTAAATAACATTACGCAAAGTAAAGCGCAAACGTTATATGTAGATCACAATATTAGCGATAAAAACATTTTTGCTTTTTACACCTCTTTCCCGCCTCTAACTTAGGCCTATTACTTTTACATACATAATGTATTAGGCCTGCAACTCAACCGCCAAAAGCCTTCTAAAATGCAAGTAACCGGCCACGACGAGATAACCAGCTGTAACTATGAAATATCGAAAGTACATCGTGTGAAAAGTAAATAAACGGAAGTTCGTTAAAGTTCGCGCGTCGGAACAATACAAAATGGCGTTTTGAACATAGGATTTTTCTCGATTGTTTTTCACATCTTTGGCTTGATAAAATTGAAATTATTAGTATCGAATTTTATTCAAAAAAGTGTAAACTTTAAGAATATGCATTATAAAATAGTCAAATATATTATTAATACAGTAAAATTTGGCGAAATGTCAAATTTTTCGATATTTTTCTTATATTTTCTCTAATAAAACACGCCATAACTTTTTTGTGGTTAACTTTTCGACAAAAATGTTCAAATGAAAGTTGTAGAGCGTACATTTTTACATAAAAAACACCTATAATAGTAGATACAATGCTGCCCAAACGTACGTGAAGAAATTTTAATTACGCACGAGGTTGTTGCGTACTATGCGATCCATAGTCATATTATATCTAAAACTTTGAATATATTTGTTTTCAAGTAGTAAAATGATTATAAACTAACCATTATTGTTATTCTTACTATTAGGACAAGCCGGTCGACGTATGGTGTCCCATTATTATTATTATTATTATTATTATTATTATTATTATTATTATTATTATTATTATTATCATTATTATTATTA
Organism: Temnothorax ravouxi; assembly: GCA_030770255.1. Lineage (NCBI taxonomy): Eukaryota > Metazoa > Arthropoda > Insecta > Hymenoptera > Formicidae > Temnothorax > Temnothorax ravouxi. The sequence continues at coordinate 8,259 of JASTWP010002400.1, forward strand.
TTTTATAATTATTGCCAGAGCTTTTTTAGTTTCAATCATAAATCTACTTACGCACAATACCACGGGAAGGATAAAAGTTGGACTTTAAAAGTGCATTTTTTATTTACTTTTTTTATTTATTTTTTGTTTTTTTTATATTTTTGAAGTTTTTTTAATTTTTATGTTTTAATATAATATATTAACGCAAAGAAACTTATTCATTATCCTCACTCTCGTCATTTGAATTATTGCCACATTTTCCAGTACATTTGCAAATTTTACTGCAGGACAAATCAGCAGCACGACAAGGACATGATATCTATTGATTTATCTATTGATGTTCTGCAAGAAAAAATTTTTGAACTACAGTTACATATATATTTTTGTAGTAATTAAAAACTTGTAGGACTTCAAAATAAACGGGAATCAGTTGTCCATTAATTAATTGCCATCCGTATTCTTTTGGATCAAGAATTTTAATGACTGGAAAATGAGCATTTTTCTACACATATACTTGCCACGTAGATACACCTTTTTAAGTGTTGAAGAAAAATAGGAAATGCAGGTGACAGTTTTTGTAGAGATAGTTGTTTTAATTTTGCCTGCACAAAATTTATTTCTCGACTTTACGATACAAAAAGAAAGCACGTTGACAAACACAGCGATATAAATAAAATGCGCGTTACATTGGCAAAATTAAAGCAACTATCTCTACAAAAACTGTCACCTGCATTTCCTATTTTTCTTCAACACTTAAAAAGGTGTATCTACCTGGCAAGTATATGTGTAGAAAAATGCTCATTTCCCAGTCATTAAAATTCTTGATCCAAAAGAATACGGATGGCAATTAATTAATGGACAACTAATTTCCGTTTATTTTGAAGTCCTACACGTTTTTCATTACTACAAAAATATATATGTAACTGTAGTTTAAAAATTTTTTCTTGCAGAACATCTATTTCATGTCCTTGCTGTGCTGCTGATTTGTTCTGCAGTAAAATTTGCAAATGTACTGGAAAATGTGGCAATAATTCAAATGACGAGAGTGAGGATGATGAATAAGTTTCTTTGCGTTAATATATTATATTAAAACATAAAAATTAAAAAAACTTCAAAAATATAAAGAAACCAAAAAGTAAATAAAAAAAGTAAATAAAAAATGCACTTTTAAAGTCCAACTCTTATCTTTCTCGTGGTATTGTGCGTAAGTAGATTTATGATTGAAACTAAAAGAGCTCTGGCAATAATTATAAAATAATGATAATAATAATAACGATAACGATAACGATAACGATAACGATAACGATAACGATAACGATAACGATAACGATAACGATAACGATAACGATAACGATAACGATAACGATAACGATAACGATAACGATAACGATAACGATAACGATAATAATAATAATAATAATAGTGGGACACCATACGACGACCGGCTTGTCTTAATAGTAAGAATAACAATAATGGTTAGTTCATAATCATTTTACTACTTGAAAGCAAATATATTCAAAGTTTTAGGTATAATATGACTATGGATCGCATAGTACGCAACAACCTCGTGCGTAATTAAAATTTCTTCACGTACGTTTGGGCAGCATTGTATCTACCATTATAAATGTTTCGTATGTAAAAAAGTACCGTCTACAACTTTCATTTGAACATTTTTGTCGAAAAGTTAACCACAAAGAAGTTATGGCGTGTTTTATTAGAGAAAATATTTAAAAAATATCGAAAAATTTGACATTTCGCCAAATTTTACTGTATTAATAATATATTTGACTATTTTATAATGCATATTCTTAAAGTTTACACTTTTTTTAATAAAATTCGATACTAATAATTTCAATTTTATCAAGCAATGTGAAAAAAAATCGAGAAGAATCCTATGTTCAAGACGCCATTTTGTATTGTTCCGACGCGCGAACTTTAGCGAACTTTCGTTTATTTACTTGTTACACGATGTACTTTCGATATTTCATAGTTACTTACAGCTGGTTATACCTCGTCGTGGCCGGTTCGGTAAAAAATTTCAGGGTGAGTTGCAGGCCTATATTAAACAGGATAGAAAACGTAATAACAATTTACTATTTCTTGTTTTTTATGTTAATATTCTTTATACACCTTATTCATGTACGGATGTCTACATTGTCTACATTAAACTTATATTCTTTATTCTATCTAGGTAATAGTTATTTGTGTAACAAGTGCGGTAAGTTGAAAATTGCGGGTGAGGAATGGACGCACGAGCCGAAGGCGAGTGCGATCACCCGCATCCGCAATTTTCAACTTACCGCACGTATTACACGCCCTATTTTATATTACAAGTGCGTGGAAAGTGGCCCATTACGCGCGTGCCACGCGTAATGGGCCACTTTCCATGCACCTGTGATATAAATGTATTTGTTTACTAATATAGCTTACTAAATCGACTTATTGTTTTATTGGTAAGATTTTACATAAGGGTCTTTACATATCCGCGTTTCGTTAATATACGTTGTCTGATCTAATTAAGAAAATAAAACTGGAATATTAATAATAATCAATCCATTACATTTTTTTTCATTTTTAGAATTATATTAGAAAGATTGAAAGAAGGATTCAATACTTTACTTATCCATTAAATAAGGCTTTTATTGCACAATTACAACAACATAATAAACCTCAATCCTAGAATAAAACAAAATAGAACTTATTTTCTATACAGTCTTCAGGTTTGGAAAGCAGAAGTCCGTTCTGGTTTTTTTAAAACAAAACATAATTCTATCAACAGTTAACGTTGAAATAATTTATAAAAAAAATTAATTATTCTTATGTCGTTGATTCCATGCCTTAAAGCATTGTAAAAAAAATAGCACTACATAGTTTCAGTTTAGCATATTTCAATCTTTTATTCATTGTAGTGTAAAATTACTTTTTTACAAATTAGACATTTTTAAAATAATGGATGCTTTTTATTTAGTGACACACGTCATTCTGTCTGTTTTCAACATCTAGTGAACAACAAAGATAGAGTGGCGCTTGTGTTGACTTGTGTTAAATGGAAAGCACAATACCCCGCTGTCTTGTATAATATGATTAACACAATCTTTACCAACACAGATAGGGCCATACAGTAAATCACTGAAGCTTATATTGCACAGTCACATCTAGCAAGAACGTAATTTATAGGACAAGAATGTGTGTGTGTGTGTGCGCGCGCGTATGTGTGCGTGCGTGCGTGCGTGTGTGTGTGTGTGTGTGTGTGTGTGTGTGAAAGAAAACAAAACTTGTTTTCTAAACAGTCTTCAATCTGAAAAGTAGAACTGTGCGTCCTTGTTTATTTAAAACAAAATAGAAAACTGAAAACTTGATTTGATTCAGTGTTAATACAAGCAGTGCACAAACAATCAGGTCTTACAGCTTACTCCTTGGTTTTCTTCGTTTCCAGAGAAAGTCTTTTAATCTCATCATATGGGATGTCACTTTTGATAGTTTTTTCCTGATCTTTAATAAACCAATATCGAAAATAATAAAATGTAACTCTAATATGCTTCTCAATCAATAGTTCAATTAAACATTATTTTTAAAAATGTTAGACTTTATTAGAATCAATCTTCAGAATCCATCCCGAAATACATGAAGTTTTATAGATATTGATATATGCGGTATGAAGTTTTGATGTTTATTTTTTCAACAGCTACAATATTTGTGTGCTTTCCTTCTGTATCTTTTTCGCGTAATCTAGAACATTATTTAAATTTCGCAATATGTAAGGATTGTACATACTTGCAAATAATAATAAATTTTTCAATTTATACTTACTTTTGACGAATTAGTATTTTCAATAAAAGATAATGGTTGCTGGCTATTCTCATAATTTTTAAAATCTTCAAGTCTTGTTAGTACAACTTGAGGTTCGCATATTGACATATCTTGGCTTGTAGTAACTTGTGTCTCCTTTTCATAATTCTCTTCATCTTTGTTTTCCAAAGACATGTTAGCTACATTTTCTTTCTCTAAAGTGTGATAAAGAAAGTTTATTTTATAAGAATAGAAATTACAAAAGATACTATTAATACTGACCTTGTATATTTATATGTTCTTGATGGCAATAAGTTTGAGAAATTCCGATAAATATTCGTAAAAATTGTTCAAGGGGCAACCTATAAATGTTTTAATGTAACATTATTATATTGTATCACTTTATTATTTTATTATTAATTTTATTTTATATTACCTTCCAGTAATTAAATCTGTTTGTGCTTGAAAAATTTTTAAATCACGTTCTTTATTTTTGCGTGACTGTACAATCACTAAACTTTCATTATTTTGTAGACGTCCAAAGTGAATTTCTTGATCCACAATTAACTTTGCCAATTTATCTGAAATTAATAATACTAAAAATAAGCAATACACAAAAAAAATCGAGATTCTTGAATTGAAATTAATTTAAAGCAAAATAAAATAAATTATACAATGTATAAGAAAAAGTATAATGTACAAAGTACGAGACTTACTGCATTAAAATATTGTACCTAAAAAAAGCCACAGATTTTGATGAGGACCACCCAATTTTCGTCTTATCGTACTATGGAAATTTTCCACTAAATTGTTCGTTCTTACAGGACAATTATATACGCTAACTTTTGATGCTTTAGGTAACCAGGTTTTCTCAATATATGTTAAAAATTGCAATAATTCCTCATATTTAGAATGTGTAACATCGCAGTAGTTATGCAGTATCCTTAATGCGTCTATGAAATATTTCTGTGGCAGCAGTGGAAGCGTCATCGTCATAGATAACAGCGTATTTGAAGTGTTTATTAAACCCAAGCGATTCCATTTACGTAATACTGCCTAAATTATAAAATATAATTCACGTTTTCACATTTCATAATTAAATTACTTGTTCGAGAACGAGCTCGATCGTCTATTTGGTTTTCATTTCGTCGCGGAAACGAAGCTTCGAGAAGCTTGCTTCTCGCGTGATCGTCGCATGGCCCTATTGTTCGGTTGCCGTGATGGGCGGTCCTTAACTTGTTTTTCGTACAACCAGCGACGATCAGGCGAGCGCGTTGCCGTTCGAAGCGTCGCAACGCGTAGTCAGTCGGCGTTCAGAAATTGTCGGGCAAGCTTGTTGTCTCCGCGAATATCGAAAATCGGGTGATCGCGCGGTGTTTCGCTGGCGTGTATCACCAGCAAATTATCACATGATCCAAACTGCTCCGAGTGCGCTGCATTAACATTACCACGGATTCAATCGCCGTTAGTGCGCCCGTGAAAAGCCGACCGCAGTCAAGGCAAACAATAAGAATAGACGGCTCGCGAGCGCGATCGTTATCATTCGGGACCAAGAAGTGACCCGCCTGTAAAGGAAATTCATTCGGAGTAACCGATAGCTTGCCCGCGAGTCAGGTGTGACTCCACGCCGCGAGTGACGTCACGCGTTACCGTGCTCGATCGCTCGATACAAGACGATATCAAACAGTGTAATCGTCCGGTGTAATAATAAATTGACATGTTTGACGAGTATTTATCGACTCCTCGTTTCATTATGTGAGTGTCTCCTCCGATCCTCAGCGATTCTCATTCGCGTCACGCGCATTCCGGGCTCAGCGCTGGGCCGTTCCGGCGAATCGTCTGGCGAGTGCAATTTATCTCTCATACAATTGCGACTCGCGCGCTTGCACATTACTAAAGATGAAAAGTAAAACCTACTTGATTATAATGAAACCAACAGCCATGAATATTTGCATCTGGGAAAAGTTTTTCCAAAACTTTTATAGCTGCTGCTTCGTAATTGCTCATGATAAATTTGACACTAGTTTTTAGTCCTGGAGCTAGCTCTAATACTTTTAACCATATTGATTCATATAGTGCACTGGTACGTGCTTCACATAAACAGAACACAGTTCCAACTGCCTACAAATAATGGCCCATTATAAGTTACTAATGTTTGAATATCTTTTATAAGTAAAAACTTACTTTATTCATATATAACGAGTGTGAATGGTATACAGTTGATCCATTCTTGGGTAATGGGGAACAATCTACCAATTAATCACAAATATTTGAGATTAAAAAATGTGTTTAAAAAAAAATATGTAAAGAAAATAACTTACTGCAAAAGTTCCATCAACAAAAATTTCTGTAGTTGAGCGCCAATGGGAACTCAGTTGACGCAACTTTTGGTTTATAAATGAATTTGTTTTATAACAAACAACTTATAGGTACCCAGAGCCATAAGGCTGAGTTTCCACTGAATGCGTCACGCGTCGCGTCGTCTGTCGTTAACCAATCTAAACATCCCGTCACAAATAATGTAATAAAATAAGATGTTTTGATTGTTTGCGATGAATGACGCGACGCGTGACGCACTCAGTAGAAACTCAGCCTAATGTAATAAAATTGGAAGTTTTGATTGGATAACGCGACGCGTGACGCGCTCATTGGAAACTCAGCCTAATGGCTCTGGTCCAGAACGCGGCAATGCTGTAACGCGGCACGGCGGCAACCAATCACTATCTGCCTTTCCGTACTACTTTCAAAAGTAGAACGGAAAAGCAAGATGGTGATTGGTTACCGCGGTATCGCGTTACCGCATTGCCGCGTCGCCGCGTCCTGAGGGCTAGAGCCATAACTTTTTCCGCGCGGCGGAAGATTTGGTTGGCTACGACGCCAACTTCCGCTGCGCGGCAAGCGTTAGCGTTAACGTCCCGTGTGCAGGAGCCAATAGCCAATCAATCACTTAGGCCCGGTTTCACCAACGTGATTTAATCTAATCGGTCGATTAAACTCACTCTTCGTCTCTTTCTAGGGGAACAGTTGGAAAGAGATGAAGAGTGAGTTTAATCAACCGATTAGATTAAATCACGTTGGTGAAACCGGGCCTTACTTTGCCGGAAAAAGCATTTTCTGTTGCGCGGAAAAAGTTGAACTCGATCCAATTTTTGCCGTGCAGTAAGCGTTGCCAAGTCTAATTGTGTGCAGGAATCATAATACGAGGACTACGAGAAGTTTCAAGAAAGCAATTCTTCTGTCGTATGTATTCACGCAAGGTATTCTACATCGTGGAGCCTAGGAGGCTTGCTCACTTTTAGATTTTTGAGTCTTTGTCGTCTATATCTCAATGAAATTGACTTAGTCTCTTGTCGTCACCATATCCATTGTCTCACACACGCTCCTTTCTTCCTTTCACGTCATACTTCTTCTTTTCTTATTCTTTTCTTTCACAAATCTATTGCAATTACATACAAGTATTCTTACGTATAATTTTTGTTACTCTGCTCTACGATATTAAGGACTGATGGTGCAACCAACGCGTTGCAACTATACTTTCTTGGACGCGGGGATACCTTGTGCATTAATATCTGTGGAAAATGTGCAGTTCCACAGTCATTTAGACTGTTGTGCCGCGCCTGGGATTGCAGGGTCGGCACAGGGTTCTTTGGGATCAGCCGGGAGGAGAAGAAATACGTGTCCAGATCTTTGTCATATAGCTTTTAATAAACTTGTAGTTTTACAGAATTTTATTACACAGGTGTTCTCATTTCACTGCCCTGACTTGCGGGCATTCACTTAGTCGATTACATTCGGTCACGCGCGTTATAGCCTTTTGTTCCGGACTGCCCGCCGCTTCTCGGAAGGGCGGGTTTTTATCTCTCGCGCGTTAACTTCCGCGGTGCTGACTTAGCTGTCAGCGCTTTTGCTTCCGGGCGAGTGACATGGATGCCACTTGCGAAACCCGGGATGCCACCTCAGGTGAGTTTGGCAAGATCCGAAAGCAACGCTGACAGCTTGGTGTCGCAACTCGGGATCGTTGACCTTCGCTGCACAACATCCCTCCCCCCGTGGAAAAAGAAAACTGAGGTATGAAGTTTTCGTTACTGCTTTCTTTTTCCATAGAGGTTACATCCTGTACTATATTCGTTGTGCGTTGTCGGCGTCTATTGTCCCAAATAAGGTCTTACCTAGTGCCACCTATTTCGTCTATTAATCCGCGTCGATTTGCCATCGCACTCGCGAGGTGTAAGACGATGATGAGTATCCTGTAATAGGAATACTCGGAGGTCTTGGAGTCGTTTCTACTTTTAGTCGTATTTTCTGCTGACTATGTCTGTCCACGGATTTCTACTTTTATATTGCTTTACGAGTTGCTTCAGTCTGAGTCTGTTGCCGGTCTCGTAAAGTTTCTTAAGCCCTTTTACTGTTGTCATGCTTTCTCTTGAACATTTCGTGCCTGTCCGGGCTGTGGTGGATCCACGTGAGCGTCGGGCTGACGAGGAGGGGGATGAAACTACCCCGGTCTTAGTAGTGCCCGAGAGGTCGTGGGCTCCGGGCCTTATTACGGGCCGCACCCGTTACACTGTTGGTATGCGGGAGTTTCTGGTCGATCCAGGTCAACGTGCACCGGATACCATGTATTTGTTTTTGCTGCTCGCCAAGCTTCGTTTTCGATTGCTGACTGGTCAGGAGCTTGTTGCTCCTCGTGGGGATTAGCATAAGTTTTCTTATTTTGCTACCTTCGGGCTATGTTCTGCCTTTGGTACCTTTTCTAGCTGTTTTTCTCTATCTGCATCTCCATTTTAATCGTATTTTTTTTTTCGTTGAGTTGCGTTTTCGTTTGATAGTCCTGAGGCCTCGTGTTTCCCGTCGTGGTTAATGTAAGTTTTGCTGACGCCTGTCCGTGTCGGATTGCTTTTTTTTTAAATTTTTTTTTTAATTTCGCGTCAGTTGGCTGCTACTTTTGGGCAGTATTAGGTGCTTTCTGTTTGCTGTTTCTTATATTGTTACTATGCGGTGCTATCGATGTACTCAGTACTTTACACCTTCCTTCTGCGATGCTTGCCAACGCGATATTAGAGGAGAGCTTTTCGGGCAGCGGCTGAGGCGAGAGAGAGAGAGAGAGAGAGAGAGACGCGAGGCGCGTCCATCGCCCCCTCCCCCTTATGACGAGGTGGCCCGCCCTGGTACTGTGGTGCCATCCTCCCGTTACGGGTGACACTACATTCCGCAACAGGACAGAGGGACGTGGTCCTGGTTCGTCCTTTTCGGGATTAACACTTTCGTAAGTCTTATTACTATATATGTGTATTTTTATCTTTCTTTTTGCTTATTGCTTTTTACTGCTATTCCGTTGCGCGTGAGCCTTATTCTTCGATGAGTGTTTTTTGTTCGTCCGCGTCGTTTTAATTGGTTGCGGTTTAATGTTTGCGCGACCTTCTGGTGTCCTTCTGTATGCGAGTCATGGCATTTGTATAGTGTCTGCTGCTTTTCCTCTTTGGTATACTTTGGAGTGTTCTCTTCTTGATGTGTCACATGCACGGCCGATGCCTCCGGTGTCGGGTTTTGGCTCAACGCGTCGGCTATCAGATTACTTTTATTGGTTTTGCGTACGATCTCGTTGTCGTACTCTTCCAGATCGTTTGCTTTTCGAGAATCTATTATTTTTATTATTTTTGGTGCTACTATTATGGGCGCGTTCCACTGGCTGGCGCTAGGCTGTATTAATCCGTCGTCTATTATTTTTTTCGCTATTTCCTTAGTCGCGCTTAGTTCATCGCCGTCGCCGGAATTATCGTGGATTTGCTTTATCGCATCGCGCTCTTCGTTATTTAGTTGCTCGAGCTGTATTTGATTGCGTAATTTCTCGTGTCGCTCGGTAATGGGCTCGCGTTCCTCGGTCGCGTGTAACATGAGTCCATCGGCGGAGTCGTTTGCCGGCGGGTCTTTTAATGTTACGTGAGGTGCGATCACCTCGACCGGCTTGTCCGTCACGTTTAAAATTCTGAGCGGACAGTTAGATTCGGCTGTCTTTACGAGGATAAAAACTTCGCCGTTTTTTACTATGCCTATTCGGTTTTGGTCGGTTACCGCTTCCACGATGGCTTTGCTGCGGGTCCTCTTACGATACGGACGGAGCTTAAATGTGGTTTTACCTATTTTTATTTGTTTTGTCGCGTTGGAGATTTCGGCCTTATGTTCTGTTAGGAAGTCGTTTCCCAGTATCCCTTCGTATTCGATCGGGAAATTGTCCTTTACCACGTACATAGTGTGGCGAATTCTTTTGCTCCCTAGATCCACTGTCGCCTTTATTTTTCCGATCGTGTGAATCTGGTGTCCGGTTACGCCGATCAGTGCTAGTTTTTCTTCTCGCACCATCGTTTTTTCTTGTAGGTTTCCCACTTTAATTAAAGTCAGAGTCGCTCCTGAATCTAGAAGTAGATCCATTTTTCCTCTCTTTGCTTGTTGAATGGGCAGAGTTATCATGTCCAACGGGCCTACTTTATGCTTTTCCGTTATCTGTGTTACGCGAAACTCCGCTGCAGGGCGAGCCTTACCCTTCCTGGATCGCTCTTCTTCGTTGCTGCTACTGTTGGCGGATGTCTCGTTATTCGTTTCTTGCGACTTATTTTTCCTTACCGTGCTTACGGGTGCCTGTTTCGTGGCGTCCCTTTTCGGTTGGCGCGGTCGCTCTGTTTTTGGTCGCCCGTTCGACAACCAACACTCGCGCGTCTTGCTTGTGCCCTACCTTCTTGCAGTAGTTGCACTCTATTGTGTTTATGCCACTCTTGTCTGCTTTCGGCAGTGTGTATTTGCTTGCATACCGGTTCGAGCGGCAATCTCGCGCGTAATGACCGGTCTTCCCGCATTTATGGCATTGCACGTTTGCACTCGCGTTTCGGGCGTCTTCCGCGGGGAGTCTATTTCTTGACGATGGCTGCCCGTTTCTCGGGGAGGGGCCTCTGACCTTTTTCTCTGCGTTGGCGCCGGTTATCGCCTCTTGTAGGCTTTGATACCGTTGCGCTCGGACCAGCATTTTTATGTCGTCGTGCAGTCCTATTTGGAAATTGTGCAGGGCTTGCATCTTGATGCTGTCAAGAATCGCCTTCTGCTGTTCTTGGGAGTGCCCTTGGTCTTCTTCCATGGCCTCGTACAGTTCTCTCGCTAGCTTCTCGACTCGACGCCCAAATTCCAGTGCGCTTTTTCCTGCTTTTGTTTTAGCGAGTTGAATTCTAGCTGCAGATGGGTCATGCCGCGCTTTCCGAGATATTCCGTTTCAAGTTCGCGTTTTAGCTGTTCGAAATCGCGAATATCGCGCGTGTCGAAGTCGGTCATTGCTTTGCCCTTGAATTTCGTGCATAACATTGCTTCTAGGAGCATGGCTTCATCTATGGGCTGAATATTTTTCATCGCGTATGTACTCGCGCTTATAAATTCGCGGACGCGTTCGCGAGATTCTCCGTTTATCTCGGAAATCATATTACGCGCTTCCTTTAGGCTAAGGAATCCGACGTGGTGCCCTGGCTGACTACGGATGTCGCTCTGCGTTCGCCCGTAGGTCACGTCCAGCGGTCCTTGGCTGATCCGTACGCGTCGTTCTCGCGCGTCGGGACGGTCGTATGTTGCTGATTCTAGCCGGCTCGTGCGTTCCTGTATCTCGCGGATTGCGCGCAGGACTTCTACAGAGCGCTCGAACTCTGCGGTCTCTGAACGGTCCATGCGTTTCTGCATGTCGCGCATCATGCGTAGTACGTCGCTGAGTACGGAGCCTATTGCTCCTGGGCTTATTTGTGTCGGCTCGGGGGCTCGACTTTGGTCGGTTTCTGACGGTCGCCCATTTTTTGCGGGTCTGGGCCGCTCTATTTCGGCGTTAAATTGCACAGAGGCTGTGTCCTCGCGCGGCGTGATGGTCGCGGCAGCTCGTGGCTGGCTCATCGTGTTAGCTCGAGGGGTATAATCCTCTTCCTCGGGGTCAAATATATCGCTATCGTACGATGTTAGGGAGAATTCTCCTCTCCCTGCGTTCTCGCTCTGTGTATTGGCCGAGGTGTCCGATCGTGCGTCACCTTCGGTCGGGAGCAGTATGCGTGTGTCACCGTTGTGTTCGTCACTGTGTTCGTCACCGCTTCCGTTTGCTACGTTATTTCGCGGGTCGGCGTTCGCGTTACAGAGACTCGCGTCTAAAAATTCGAATTCGCGTTCTATAATGACGTTGGGGTGTAACTCGAGCACTGGCGTATCGTCGTCGGCGAGTTTCGCGTCTAAGTTTCGTCGCACGCGGTCTAAGGAATCGTGGTCCGTACGTCGTGCGGCGCGAAAACGGTTTCTGATGCTATTCTCTATCGTTTGTTGCGCGCGCTCGCTCAACACGAAGGACGCGTTACTAATAGGGTGATGCCGGGACAAGTCGTCCGACATCTATTGGCGCTTAACGCTTGTCTCCTGTAATCGCAAAGCTTCTTTCGGCCTTCGCGGTTGTAGTTGCTGTAATCGCGAAGTTTCTTTCGACTTTTGATCGCGGGGGACGCTCGTTATTTTTACGCTCGGCGCGTGCCGTAGTCGGCTTACAAATTGCTTCGGACTTACAGTACCGTCGCGCAACGCATGGGGTCCGCTTTCCGCTGTGTCGGAGTCCTGCAGGGTCGCTCCGCTGTTTTGTGTCGTCTCTGCTTCGCTGTATCTCTGCTGCGCTGCTTCGCTGGCTCGGTGCGTCTCTGTGGCGCTGCCTCGGCTGGCGAGTCCGTGCGGTAGGTCGGGGCCTCTCCGGTGTCGCTAATAACACTCGGCGGCTGCTACGTGTCGCTCATTCGGGATCTGGCTGGCTGTTCCTCTCCGGGGTGTTTTGCCGCCGCTTTATGATCCGTTCCCTTTTGCAGGATGCCGTAGATCTGGCAGGATGTCTTCTCGTCCGGTAGGCAGATATCCCACCGCTGCCACCAATTGTTGTGCCGCGCCTGGGGTTGCAGGGTCGGCACAGGGTTTTTTGGGATCCGCCGAGAGGAGAAGAAATACGTGTCCAGATCTTTGTCATATAGCTTTTAATAAACTTGTAGTTTTACAGAATCTTATTACACAGGTGTTCTCATTTCACTGCCCTGACTTGCGGGCATTCACTTAGTCGATTACATTCGGTCGCGCGCGTTATAGCCTTTCGTTCCAGACTGCCCGCCGCTTCTCGGAAGGACGGGCTTTTATCTCTCGCGCGTTAACTTCCGCGGTGCTGACTTAGCTGTCAGCGCTTTTGCTTCCGGGCGAGTGACCTGGATGCCACTTGCGAAACCCGGGATGCCACCTCAGGTGAGTTTGGCAAGATCCGAAAGCAACGCTGACAGCTTGGTGTCGCAACTCGGGATCGTTGACCTTCGCCGCACAACAAGACAGTGTACATGTACTTTTATACATAAGTATAACAATTGATGTAATTCTGTTTTTTTTTATCTATTGCAATTATATCTGCGTATAGTGTTCTTACATAGAATTATGTTACAGTGCCTGTTATAGGTTCATTAATACCAGAACACTATATGTATATTTGAAGATCGTGTCTTTATTAGGTGTGCTACGTCGGCCATTACAGTGGAGTGCTGGCGCGCAACCTTCCCAGTGGTGCCACATTAATTCAGTCACTAGCAAGCGATGGCCAACGTTAGAACGTTTAATCTATAATCTATTACATTTCCTTTTTTTTTTTTTTTTAAGAAAGAACGAAACATTTTGCTCTGTTTTCGGAGAATAACAAACGAAATACTTTACAACGTCTTATAGTATCAACTGATCACAAAATAAACTTTAAACAAAACGCAAGATAGAATAAACTGAATATAACGCAACTACAAGTACTCTGTTGTTTTGATTCTTATAAATTAATTCAGATAAAATCTTTTAGATACGCAGGTTTTTTAATTATGCGACCAGATCTTGTAGTTACTGTTCGCTCGCTAGTTCGTGTATTATTTACAGGCTGTTGCCAGGTCTTGGGACTTACTTGTCTTTGGCTTACATTTTCGTTTGAAACTCTATTAGCACTTGAGTCCCCTACTTCCGTTACATTATTAGTACTTTTCTTATTATTATTATCGCTATGGTATTGCACCTCTTGGTTATTTGTCTCTCTTATCTGTTCAAAGATTTTATCAAACACCTGTCTGTTATCGAACCTATTCGTATTCCTCTTTCTCAAAAACTTTCTATTTCTAATGTACATTTGTCCATTTTTCTCTAGTCTGACCACATACGATCTTGGACGGCTCGAGTCTATCTTTACTATACTACCCGGTTTCCATTCTTTATTATCCCACTGGATCATAATCTTATCCCCTATGTTTAACTCGGGCAAGTCTCTCGCAGTTTTATTATAATAAAATTTTTGTTTTTCTTGATAACTTTTTTGATTTACAATACTAGTCTTAATTCTACATGGGTTTAACAGTTCCTCTCTTACAGGTACATGACCCTTTAATCTTCTCCCAAACAGAATTTGCGCTGGTGATGGAACTGTTTTGCTTAACGGTGTATTACGGTATTCAAGTAATGTTAAGTACATATCTCGCTTATCATATAGCGTTTTTTTTTAAATTTTTTTTATCGTTTAAACGTGTCGTTCTATAAAACCATTTGATTGTGGATATTTAGGCGAGCTCGTTTGTTGTGTAATTTCCCACTCTTCAAGAAACCTTTGGAACGCATTGTTTACGAACTGAGGACCGTTATCCGAATATAATACATCTGGCTTACCATGCCTTGCATAAATTGATTTTACAGCCGAGATGATTCGGTCATGAGATGTATTCTGATTTAGACAAACTACTTCCGGATATCGTGAGTACATGTCTACTAGTAACAGGTATTCTTTCTCATCAAAATGAAATAAATCTACTGCGACACTACTCCAAGGACGATCAGCGGTCTCCCTATTTATTAACGACTCTTTTTGATTGCTGTTTTGGTATTTTAAACAAGCTGGGCAACTATTGACTATGTCCATAATTTCTTTACCAATAAAAGGCCAATAGACGGTTTCTTGCGCTCTTAGAAGAGTTTTTCAATGCCCATGTGATTATAATGTAACCGGTTTAGAATATCCGCTCGCAGAACTTTTGAAATTATGACTCTGTCACCTCTACACACTACACCTTTTATAATAACGAGCTCGTCTCAAATTTCCCAATACGGTCTAATTGAAAGATCTACTTCCCTTTTCTGTTTTGGCCACCCTTCTTTTATGATTTTCATTAATTTTTCCAATTCCGGATCTTTACTAGTCTCTTCTCCGATTAATTCAAATTTCTTTGGCGTAATACTAACATAGTTTATTAAATCTACTTGAGCCTCTACCGCCGATTCAATTACATCAAAATTTTTATCATTATAATGCGCGCGAGATAGTGTATCTGCAAGATACAATTGCGATCCGGGTTTATATTTAACCACAAAGGAATAATTTTGCAGACTAATTCTTAATCTTTGTAATCGCAGCGGACATTTATCCAGCGGTTTTTTGAAGATCGCTTCGAGTGGTTTATGGTCTGTTTCCACTATAAATTCTTTGCCAAACAAAAACTGGTGGAATCTCTGACATCCAAAAACTATTGCTAAGAGCTCTTTCTCTATTTGCGCATAATTTTGCTGGTTTAACGTTAATGATTTTGACGCGTAAGCTATCGGTTTATTTTCTTGCAGAATTACTGCTCCCATGCCATCTTTAGAGCTATCTACTGAAAGTACTATCTGTTTATCTTTGTCAAAGTATCTCAAAACCGGCGCTTCCATCAGTTTCTGTTTGAGTACTTCAAATTCATTTTTATGTAGCGGCAACCACGACCATAACTGATTTTTTTTGTTAGTGCTCTTAAATTTGAAGTTAGTTTGGATAAGTTCGGAATGAACTTTGCCACGTATGTTACCATCCCTAAGAAGCGACTTAGCTCCTTCGCATTAGTTGGTTCCGGAATTCTTTTAATTGCTTCAATTTTTTCCTCGTCAATACCAACACCGTTTTCGGAGAGTACGTGTCCCACGTATTTAACTTGTTTTTCCTTGAACTTACATTTACTTAGATTAAATTTAACCCCGTATTCCCTCGCTCTTCTGAAAACCTTTTGTAAGATTTTATCGTGTTCTTGTTCATTTTTCGCGTGAATTATGATATCATCAAAGTAAATCTCAACACCTTCAATGTCTCCGAAAATATCAGTAAAGGTTCGTTGAAATATCTCTGGGGCATTTGACGGACCGAACAGCATTCTTAGGAATCTGTACCTTCCGAAAGGGGTCGCAAACGTTGTTAATTTTGACGAGTTTTCCGACAGCTCTATTTGCCAAAAGTCCTTATTTGCATCTAGTGTACTAAATATCTTAGAACCTGACATGTTACGCGTGAGCTCTTCGAATGTCGGAATTACGAAATGTTCTCGTAGTATTGCTTTGTTAAGATTTTGAGGGTCTAAGCATATTCTTAAGTCTCCATTTTCTTTTTTAACTAAAACAATTGGGTTTACAAATTCAGTTGGTTCTGTGACTTTTACAATAATCTCGTCTTGAACCATTCTTTGAAGTTCTTTTTCTAACTTTGGTAATAATTGGAACGGAACTCTTCGGCACGGAATAACTACTGCCTGATAATCTGCTTTTAGTTTAAATTCACACGGTTTCATTTTAATTTTACCTGTTCCTTGAAATAAATCTTTTTCTCGCTCAATTAAATCTTTAACTGCTTTTATTTCATGTAGACTGTTTCTTGTAATTAAGCCTAAGTCTTGGATGCTTCTGATGCCTAGAATTGGGGGAGATTTGCCAAGCGTTTTTACAATTACAAAGTTAATAGTCGTTTTATGATCACCAACTTCAACTTCTAAATCGCAAGTGCCTCTAACTACGAGCTTTTGGCCGCTATAGTTTGAAACTATCATATTTGTTTTCGTTAAATCTTTGTTAATTCCCAATGTATCAAAAATGTATTGAGGGATAACGTTTACATGAGCCCCTGAGTCTAGCTTGAATTTAACGCGTTTGTTACAATCAAGTAGCTTAATCGTTTCATACCAACTGATATTGGGAGCGTTTAATCCTAACGTATCAATTACATACGAACTTCGCGGCTCAGTTTCTTCCCCGACTGCGTGCACATTTTCGTTTTTACATACCTTTGCAAAATGATTTACTTTTTTAGATTTCATACAAGTTTTGCCCCACGCTGGGCATTTATAACCGTGTTTATAGCCGCATCGGTGACAGTCGATCCTTTGTGATGTCTCTCGGTAGTCACGTCCGTTGGTCTGCTTTCCGCCTCTCTTCTTATGTCTGACGCCCTGATTTACGTTTGGCCTGGTCTTCTTCCCTGACTTTTTCGTCTCATTAGATTGCTGCTTGACTCCATGAACATCCAGCTTCGCAGTTCCCTCGCAAAGTTGTTTTATCTGCAGTTCTGCTTGCTCTGCTGCTCTGCATATATCAATGGCTTTCGTTAAATTTAAATCTTTTTCTCGCAGAAGCCTGTCACGCACTTTCGAATCGCGTACACCACACACAATTCGGTCCTTTATTAACTGTTCTTTAAGTGCACCAAATTCACAATTTGCTGCCAGTCTACGTAAATCTGCAACGAACGAGTCCATGTCTCCTCTTGCACCTTGCGTACGGGTATTGAACTTGTGACTTTCCACACTCGGGTTCGATTTTGGGACAAAGTATTCTTCTAGTTTCTGCTTGAGTAACGTGATGTCGGTTTTTTCGGCATCCGTCATGACAATCGTCTCGACTATTTCACGAACATCTTCTCCTATGCAATGTAGCATTGCTGCCGCCTGTATCTTGGGGGTCTTTGCATCTAATCCTGAGGCTATCGAGAAAAGCTCAAAGTTCGCCTTGAATTTCTTCCAACCCTTTCCGGGATCCCCTTCTAACGACATTGGATTCGGTTGCTTGAAAGAGTCCATCTTTCTCTTCGGAATTAAGTCTTTCTTGTCACTTTGTCCGGCTCTTGGTGTCACTGGGCTTTTTTACTACTGTTCTTCTTCCTGAGTCTCACGGTTTTTTTTTGCAATTCTTAAGGTTCGTTTTTCGACTGCGCCATGTTATAGGTTTATTAATACCAGAACACTATATGTATATTTGAAGAACGTGTCTTTATTAGGTGTGTCTACGTCGGCCATTACAGTGGAGTGCTGACGCGCAACCTTTCCAGTGGTGTCACATTAATTCAGTTACTAGCAAGCGATGGCCAACGTTAGAACGTTTAATCTATAATCTATTAAAATGCCCTGCGATATTATAATGACTGATGGTGCAACGTTGCGACTACGCTTTCTGTATGGAGGGGTAAAAGCCATAGTGGTGTAAGTCAATATTTTAAAAAATTAGACTTACACCACTATGGCTTTCATCCTTCCATGTTATAATTACAATAGGTTTGAAAGAAACGTATTGTTTTCTGGGTTTAACACACAGAATCACGACACTCCTATGTATATGTCATCGTACTTTATTACAAAAAGGAGTACAGAGAGCGCGTTGTAGAATAACACGTGGCGGAAACTTGCGAGAGCGGTTACGACCTTCTCGAGACGCGCTTGGAACGAGAGAGCGAGCGCTAACGCGCTCAGAAGAGAAGTACGCGATCATATGGAAACGCGGCCCTAATGGTGGGGATAAACCTCGGGATCTATCGACATTCTCCGCGATCGTTTCCGATACATTCCTACGTATCGCGCCCTATCGCTATTTTTCGTCGCAATATTTAACAAAACGTATTATATTAATTGTTATACTTACATACAAAAGTACGTGTACACTGTCTAAATGACTGTAGAACTGCACACTTTGCACAAGTGTTAATGCACAATGTATTTCCTCGTCCAAGAAAGCGTATATAGTTGCAACGTTGCACCAGCAATCCTTAATATTTTAGGGCATTGTAACAAAAATTATACGTAAGAACACTAGCATATAATTGCAGTAAATTTCAAAGGAAGGAATTACATTTATTGTTATACTTATATACAACTCTTACGTATAATTATAATTATTGTTACAGTGATCAACGATATATAGAACTGCTTGTACAACGTTGCATATCTACGCTTTCCTGGACGCGAAAATACCTTGTGCATTAAAGTGTGCAATTCTACAGTCATTTAGATAACAGTAAGTACTTGTATCTTTATATGTAGGGGGAGTCCGGGAGACTCGACCATAGAGGAGAGTTGAACTACTTCAAATATCTCGTTTAAATTTTGAACAAAGAGCTCAATCCGAGCACGTGACAACATGACGCTTGGTAGTGCGTTTCGACTGTGAGTGAGACAAACGTGTTATAACGTGCTCGGATTGAGCTCTTTGTTCAAAATTTGAACAAAATATTTGAAGTGGTTCAACTCTCCTCTATGGTCGAGTCTCCCGGACTCCCCTTAAGTACAACAATTATTATAATTATTTTCTTTTAAATCGACTTATAAATGAACGCACAAATACTATACTAATAATTATAGGTACATATACTCTGTATGCATTCTTAAATTTTTTTAGAACATAATATTTATGTATGAACAAATTATTCTTTCTAAAATATGTATTCTAGCTCAAAATAAGGGACATCTATTTTTGTATACGTGCCTATACGCACTTTTAGGAAGTAAAACACCCCTAAAAGATCCAATGCTATATAGAATTCAATTTATCATATATTTATATGAGTCATATATATTATATATATATATTATATTATTAACAGATATTTTATTAATTATCTATTATTAATAGATAATTTATTAATAAATACTAGAATTCATGAGAAACTTTGAGATATGGTTTTACTTCTAAAATAACAAAAATTACATAGCAATATTTGTGAGCGTTAACATTGGATATGTATGATAGAAACAATAATTACCTTTAAATGCCTTTGAGTGTCAAATACATTTTTTTATTCTTTAGTTGCTATTGTAATATTATGTAGACAAAATGTCCATTTTGATTTTACCTGCATTATTTACCTCATTTAGAATTTAATTCAATTAAATTCAGTTATATGAAAAAATCAATATAATCTAATCATATTTTTGGCTTATAAATGATATTTGTTCTTGTGTGTTTAATGAAATTTTTGCTCAACATATTTAAAGAAAGCATAGAATCAATTTTCTAAATTTTCCATGTGCCGTTACATTTTTGCAATATACACAACATATACAAGTTTTAAAAGAGAGGGACAAGAGATTTTTTTTAGCAAAAATCCAAAAATTTCACGGTGTATGGAAAATTTAGGAAATCCATTTCATGTTCAGACATTTTATCATTATATTTCAGTATAACATGGAGACAGTTAACGGTAGACAAAAGGGAACTTTTATTTATATATATAATGGATATACGTATAATATTGATAAGCGGAACAACAAATATCGATGTTCAAGCCGGCGTTCAACAGGATGTCCTGGTGTTGCAAACGTAACTGATGGGCAAGTGCATGTGCAAACTCTACATCAACATCCACCAGATACTAGAAAGTTGGAAAAATCTAAAATGCACAATGAAATGTTACGTTTATCACGGGAATCGCTTCTACCACTGAAGGAAATTTTTGATAATGTTTGCCGAACGTATGTTGTTCCATACTATTATATATATGAAAATAAATTGGATCTGTTGTGCCGGTACCGGGAGTTGCTCTCTGGGTCGGCACAGGATTCGGGAATCTCGGGTCGGAGAAGAAACACTCGTCGCGATGTATAATATAATCAACCAAATATATTTCTCTTGAGCCTTTAATACAGTTTCCTTTACTTTAGTTACGCCGCTCGCGTTTCAGTAGGTGATTTATTATTCGTTAATCGGACGCGCGTGTCCGCTAAGATGGTAACTAGCGACTGCCCGCCGCTCGTCGAAACGGCGGGCTCTTTATCCGCTCGGTGTTGCTGGCTTCGTTGTCAGCGTTTTTGGCACCGTGATGTTCGGGATGACCATATTTGGTCATTCCCGAAACTTAGGCAGGTCTTCGCGTCAGCGGTCTTCGTCGCTAAGGTCAAATTACTGATAGGAGGCAACTCGGAGTTGCCAAGTGCAATACTTAATCTATAAGTCGTTGTGCGCTCACAACATCCCTTCCCCCGCGGAAAAAGAAAAACTGAGGTCTTTGAAGTTTTTCGTTATTTATTTACTCTGCTGTTCTTTTTCCTGGGGTTACATTCTAATTTTCTTATCTGCTACTATGTATGATTTCCCTCTTAAAATTAATAGTTCCCCTTTTATTTTATGCTATTCTCTACGTCGCTTATTACTTATGGCGGTTATTATTATTAGGTATTCGTTTACCCCCTTTTTTTTTTGTGTCGCGGTTCAGGTGTCGTCTCTCTCACGAGGTGTAACGCGAGGAGAAGTGTCCTGTACCAGGAGTGCTATCTTGGTTTTGGTGTTACTTTCTGTCATATTTCGCTGACCCCGTCAGTCCACGGGTCTCTACTTTTAGTTTGCTCTATCATTCGCGTTAGTCTGCGTCTGGTACTGGTCTTGTGTTGTCTGAAAAGTCTGATGGCTCCTTCGGAAAGTGGTGTGCCAGTTGTGGGGTGTGGTTGATCCTGAGGCTCCTCAGGAAGGAGAGGAGGAGGATGGCCTCCCCTGGTTGGTTATTCCAGAACCCCCGCCGTTGGGTCGTAGCGCACGTCTCCTTCCTGAATTCTGGAGACTTAGCATTTCGCGTGGTAGTTGGCCCGATTGGTTACTGGAGCTGAGCCGCTTTTGGCCCTTTGATGACCGTAGCACCGATCCGGTGGTAGCGTACTTGCGCTTACACACTCGCGCCCCCCTCCCCCCGATTTGGCGGGGTCGTGCCCAACTTTTGGGGCGTTTACGGGAGATGTCTGGTCGAGGTCGTCTGGTGGCTGGGCGGGGGCATGGTGCTCCCCGTTGCGATTGATTGTAAGTCTTGTTTATTTTATTTACTGTGTTATGCTAAGTCTATTTCTTCTGCTTTCTTCCTTGTCTTTCTTATCGTTAGTGTTCGATGAAGCCTTTCAATCGGTTTGCGTGGACGCGTAACGTCTTTCTTTTAATTTTGATTGTATAGTTAACGTCGTTGTGTTTTTCAATGACTATGTATGGTCCAATCCATTGAGATTCGAGTTTTTTCGATCGTCCGCGTCGGATCGTCTCGTCATATAGTAGTACTTTGTCGCCTACCTTAAATGTCTCTTTGTTAACTCTCTTATCGAACTGCTGTTTCGCTTTTACTTTTTCCTGTTTGATGTGTTCTTTTGCGACTTGATTTGCTGCGCGGATTTGTTCTCGAAGTTCCTGTGCATAATCCTCGTATCCGTACGTTAGTTTCGGGGGCTTTGACAATGCTGACGGTAGGTTAGCTCGGTGTCCATATACTAATTCGAACGGTGTGAGTCCTGTTGCCGTATGAGGCGTTGTGTTATAGGTGAACATTGCGTAGGGTATCCATTCGTCCCAGTCGGTTTGATCTTCGTTTACGTAATGCCTCAGATATTCCGCTAGTGTGCGATGCGATCTCTCTAGTGCTCCATTACTTTCCGGGTGGTATGCTGTCGTCTGAATTTTTTCGATTTTCAATAGTTTGCATGTATTTTTGAACATTTCGCTCGTAAAGTTCGTGCCTTGGTCCGTGAGAATTTTCTCCGGTATCCCGTGTTCGAGGACTACTTTTGTGACGAAAGCTTTTGCGACTGTATTTGCTTCCTGGTTTTCTACCGGTATCGCCTTGCTAAATTTCGTTAGATTATCTTGAAATGTTAGTATGTATCTATTTCCACTATTTGTGATAGTCAGTGGGCCTACGATGTCGAGCGCACATTTTTCGAATGGTCGCTCGGGTGTGTCTGTAATAATTAACGGCATTTTCGTTTTTCGACTTAACTTATTTTTCTGGCAGTGCTCGCATTTGCTTACGTACGCTTCTACGTCTTTCGTTATACCGCTCCAGTTATGCTGTAACCGGATCCGGTTCAATGTACGTGTGACCCCCTGGTGTCCTCCTGTGGGTGAGTCGTGAAATTCGTACAGTATCTGTTGCTTTTCTTCTTCCGAATATTTCCTTTGGCTGCCCTCTTCTTGATGCGTTGTGTTTATCGCTGATGCCTCTACTATCGGGTTTCGGCTCAGCGCGTCGGCGTTTACATTATTCTTTCCCGCCTTGTGTACGATCTCGTAATCATACTCTTCCAGCTTGAGTCTCCATCTGATTAATCTCGAGCCGGGGTCGGTAACATTAAATAACCAGATCAGTGGCTTGTGATCTGTTATAATTTTAAATTTAGTGCCGTATAAATAAGGGCGGAAATGTTTCACCGCCCACACGATGGCTAATAGCTCCTTTTCGGTTGTGTTGTAATTTTGCTCCGCCTTGCATAGGACTCTGCTTGCGTAGGCAATCGGCCTGTCTTGGCCTACTGGTCCCTGCGAGAGTACGGCTCCGATGGCGTAATCCGACGCGTCGGTGGTTACCACGAACTCTTTGCTGAAGTCCGGGTAATTTAACACCGGTGCTGTCGTTAATTTTTCTTTCAATATATCGAACGCGTCCTGCTGTTCGATTGACCAGGTGAACTTTTCTCCTTTCTTCGTGAGCTTGGTCAGGGGCTTGGCTATTTTTGAAAAGTTTTCAATAAACTTCCTGTAGTATCCGGCTAACCCGATGAAAGATTGTATATCTTTCACTTTTTTCGGGGTCGGAAATTCTCTTACTGCTTGTAGCTTAGACGGATCTGGCGATATTCCGTCTTCGGATATAACGTGCCCTAGGTAAATGACCTCTTTTCGTAGGAATGCACATTTGCTCGGTTGCAACTTAAGATTATGTTTTCGGAGTCTGAGCAGTACCGCAATTAATCGCTTGAGGTGCTCCTTCAGCGATGCTCCGTAAATTACTATGTCATCGATGTACACGAAACATTTTAGGCCTAACAATCCGGCTAGTACTGCGTACATTAGCCTCTGAAACGCTGCTGGCGCGTTTTTTAATCCGAATGGCATTCGGTTAAACTCGAAGTGTCCGTCCGGGGTGGAGAATGCCGTCTTATTCTTGTGCTCTTCGTGCATCGGGATTTGATGATATCCTGAAGCTAAATCTTGCACCGTAAAATATTTCGCGTTGCCTAGCTGGTCGAGTATGTCGGTGATGTTCGGCATGGGGAATGAATCTCCCATTGTCAGGTCGTTTACCTTTCTAAAGTCTATCACGACTCGAAATCGGATCTTGCCAGACGCGTCCGGTTTTTTCGCGATGACTATTATCGGCGCGTTCCATTGGCTTGCGCTGGGGCGGATTATCTCGTCGTCCAGCATTTTCTGAATTTGCTTCTTTACTTCGGCTTTATGTTTCTCCGGTAACCGGTACGGTCTCACGTTCACCGGCGCGCTATCGGGTCGCGTATTTATTTCGTGTTCTATTGCCGTAGTCGTGCTCAGCTTATCCCCGTCTAAATAAAATACGTCGCAAAATTCATCGCAGATTTGTTCTACTTCTTTTCGTTCTTTCTCGTTTAGATGTTCGGTCTGTAGTTGTTCGCGTAATTTTTCGCGTCGCGCGGTGAGGGATTCGCGTTCTTCGCTCGCGTGTAACGTGAGCACGTCGGCGGAGTCATTCGCCGGCATGTCTTCTAGTGTTACGTGTGGAGTGAGGATCTCCACCGGCTTGTCCGTCACGTTTAATATGCTGACCGGGCAAGTAAATTTGACTGGCTTTACGAGGCAATGCCCGATAAAGACTCCGGGAGCAGGTTCGCCGCTTTTCACTATGCCTACTCGATTATGATCGGTTACGGCCTCT
Organism: Temnothorax ravouxi; assembly: GCA_030770255.1. Taxonomy (NCBI): domain Eukaryota; kingdom Metazoa; phylum Arthropoda; class Insecta; order Hymenoptera; family Formicidae; genus Temnothorax; species Temnothorax ravouxi. The sequence goes on from JASTWP010002400.1 coordinate 32,791, forward strand.
ACTATGGTCTCACTGCAGGGAGGTAGTGTGATTTTCCGATACGGTCGTAATTTGAAAATGGCTTTGCCTATTTTCAGTTGCTTTGATGTGTTAGAGATATCGGCTTTATGCTTCGTCAGGAAGTCGTTGCCTAATATTCCCTCGTATTCGATCGGAAAATCGTCCTTCACTACATACATTGTGTGGCGTATTTTCTTTTTTCCGAGATCCACCGTCGCTTTTATTTTTCCTAGCGTGTGTATTTGGTGTCCCGTTACGCCGATCAGTGCTAATTTTTCCTCTCGCACCATCGTTTTTCCTTTCAGGTTGCCGACCTTTATTAATGTTAGTGTTGCTCCGGAATCTAGTAAAAGATTCATTTCGCCTCTTTCTGCTTCCTGTATGGGCAGTGTTATCATGTCTAGCGGGCCTCTCTTATGCTTCTGCGTTATCTGAGACACGCGATATGTCTCCGCGGCGCGTGCCTTACTTTTCCTCGGCTTCTCTTCCTCCTCGCTGCCGCTGTCGGAGGTTGCGTCCTCGCTAGACTCGCTCGCTTTTGTCTTTCTTATCGTGCTTACCGGTGCTTTCTTGGCGGCTTCCGGCTTTGATCGGCGTGGTCGCTCGGGCTTTGGTCTCCCGTTTAACGACCAGCACTTGTCTCTCTTGTGCCCTGCTTTCTTGCAGTAGGTGCACTCAATTGTATTTATGCCACCCGGCTTGTCCGCTCTCGGCAGCGCGAATTTGTTTGTTTGCCGGCTCGTACGGCAATCTCGCCCGTAGTGGCCGGTCTTGCCACATTTGTGGCATTGCACATTCGCGTTTCCTGTATTTCGCGCGGTTCCCTGATTAAATTTATTTCCGTTCCGCGGGGAGGGGCCTCTGACCTTTTCCTCGGCGCTAGCGCCGGTTATTGCCTCCTGTAGGCTTTGATATCGTTGTGCTCTGACTATCATTTTAATGTCCTCGTGTAACCCTATTTGAAAATTCTGCAGTGCTTGCATCTTAATGCTGTCCAGAATCGCCTTCTGCTGTTCTTGGGAGTGCCCTTGGCCTTCTTCCATGGCCTCGTATAGCTCGCGTGCTAATTTTTCCACGCGTCTCCCGAATTCCTGCGCGCTTTCTCCCGGTTCTTGTCTTAAGGAGTTAAAGTCTAATTGCAGATGGGTTATGCCGCGTTTGCCTAGATATTCTGATTCTAGCTCGCGCTTTAACTGTTCGAAATCGCGGATGTCGCGCGTGTCGAAATCCGTCATGGCTTTGCCCTTGAATTTTGTGCACAGAATTGCTTCTAAAAGCATTGCTTCGTCTGCGGGATGTATGTTTTTCATCGCGTAATTGCTCGCGTTTAGAAACTCGCGGACGCGCTCCCTCGATTCTCCGGTTATCTCGGGAATCATGTTTCGAGCTTCTTTCAGGCTGAGGAATCCGAGATTATGTCCTGGTTGGTTACGAACGTCGCTAATTGTCCGTCCGTATGTGACGTCTAGTGGGCCCTGGCTGCGTAAGCGGCGCCCTATTTCGGTCGGGCGATCGTAAGTGCCGGCTTCTATCCGGCTCACTCGATTCTGTAAATCGCGAATCGCGCGGAGCATTTCTGTGGAGCGGTCAAATTCCGCTGTTTCAGCACGTTCCATGCGGCCTCTCATTTCCAGCATTAGCCGTAGGACGTCGTTGATTGAGGCGTCTTGCGCTCCTTGGCTTTGGTCCATTCCGGACGGTCGCTGGCCTTCCGACTGTAATTGATTAATTTCCTCGCTCACTTGAGCGGGCGTTATGTCGACCCGTGGCGCCGGGGCCGCGTTAGGTCTCTGTTGGCTCATTCTAATTGCCCGCGGGATGTAATCCTCTTCCGTCAGGTCAGGTAAATCGCGGTTGCGTGGCGTCAGGAAGAATTCTCCTCTCCCTGCGTTTCCGCGTTGGGTATCGGCCGAGGTGTCTGGGTCACCTTCGGTCGGGGGCTGTCTGTACGCGTCACTGTGTTCGTCGTTGCTCGAACTATCGCTATCTCGCGGGTTTTCGTGCGCGTCGCAAAGGCTGGCGTTTAAAAATTCAAATTCGCGTTCTACGACGATGTTGGGGTGTAACTCGAGCACTGGTGTGCTCGGGTCGTCTAATTGCGCGTCTAGGTTTCGTCTCACGCGGTCTAAATCGTCGTTCGCGAGTCGTGTAGCGCGGACACGATTTCGGATGCTGTTCTCGATGGCGCGTTGCGCGTGCTCGCTAAGCACAAATGACGCGTTGCTTAGGGGGTGATGCCGGGTCAAGTCGTCCGACATCTATCGACGCTTACGCTTTTTTTTTATAGCCTGCAATCACGAAATGTTTTTTCGGCGCTCGCGGTTGTGTTGCCTGCAATCGCGAAATGTTTTTCGGCGCTCGCTGTCGCGGTTGTGTTGCCTGTAATCGCGAAATGCTTTTTTGGCGCTCGCTATCGCGGGGGACGCTCGCATAGATATATTCTGTTCGTCGCGGCGCGTTCCTGTGTCGGCTTACAATGTTTTGCTGACTTACAGTAACGCCGTATGCCGCATCGTGACCGCTTTCCGTCGTTTGATGCCTGACAGGGCCGCTCCGCTGCTTCTGCGTTGTCTCTGCTTGCTGCGTCTCTGCGGCGCTGCTCCGCTGTCTCGCTGCGTCCCTGCGTCGCTGCTCCGCTGTTCCGTTGACCTGCTTCGTCGCTCCGTGCCACGCTGCTACGCTGCTTGGGCTGGCGAGTCCGTGTGGTAGGTCGGGGCCGTCTCCGGTGTCACTGATAACACTCGGCGGCTGCTACCGTTGCTTCACTTACTCGGGGTCTGGCTGGTTTTTCCTCTCCGGGCTATTACCGCCGTCTTCCGATCTGTTCCGTCTGCAGGCTTGAGTCCAGCGTATGCGTTAACGCCGTTTTTGTTTCGTTCCCTCTGGATCGGACTACTACCGGGTGCTTCCTTCCTTTCGAGCGGGCTGCTACCGGGTGCTTCCGTCAGGGCTGATTTCACCACTTTCACTTTTTCGCTCTTTTCTTTCAGGCGAATACTTGTGGCGGAAACACACGCGACGGGAACGTTTTCCGATTGCCGAGATCCCACCGCTGCCACCAATTGTTGTGCCGGTACCGGGAGTTGCTCTCTGGGTCGGCACAGGATTCGGGAATCTCGGGTCGGAGAAGAAACACTCGTCGCGATGTATAATATAATCAACCAAATATATTTCTCTTGAGCCTTTAATACAGTTTCCTTTACTTTAGTTACGCCGCTCGCGTTTCAGTAGGTGATTTATTATTCGTTAATCGGACGCGCGTGTCCGCTAAGATGGTAACTAGCGACTGCCCGCCGCTCGTCGAAACGGCGGGCTCTTTATCCGCTCGGTGTTGCTGGCTTCGTTGTCAGCGTTTTTGGCACCGTGATGTTCGGGATGACCATATTTGGTCATTCCCGAAACTTAGGCAGGTCTTCGCGTCAGCGGTCTTCGTCGCTAAGGTCAAATTACTGATAGGAGGCAACTCGGAGTTGCCAAGTGCAATACTTAATCTATAAGTCGTTGTGCGCTCACAACAGATCTTTTTAATTTGATCTTTCAATTTAAAAACTTTAATTATTTTAGAAATCCAACAGTAGCTACACATATATCGTATAGTTCTATGAGAAATGTAATGGCTCGAGAACGAAGTAAACAAAGACCTCCTATACCACGTACATTTCAAGCCTTGGCTACCGATTTAATTAAATACGAGTGGATTAAGGATTTTTATAAAGGAAGTGTAATTGCACAGGATGGTAGCATGGCTGTTATATTTTCGAGTGATGCACTTATTAATATTTTAAAGACAACCACATAAATTTTTGTCGATGGAACTTTTGCAGTAAGATGCTTTTGGAAAGAATATTTCTTTTTTTTTAAATACATTAATACTACATATTTTTTAATATTATTTACAAAATAATAGCTTATTTGATGAGAAAAAAATTATATTATTATTTATTATTTTAGATTATTTATCATTTACAGGTTGTTCCTCGCGATCCACACATGATGCAATTATATACAGTTCACATACGTTATAAGAATACTGTACGTTACATTATAATTATTTCTCATTAAAGTTTTTTATTGAACAATTTAAGAAGGAAAGGTCCAGATGTGCACAGAATAAAACTGATAGCAAGTTTGAATAGTAAGAAATACGGAAAATAAAAAGCAAACAAACTTTATCTGATCTGCTGTTTTATTTTGTGCATATGGGCTTTACTTTTTAAAAGCATAACTCACTTTTAAGATTTTTTATAACAGGGTATTGCTGTTGTCTTCATATTATGTGAGACACAAACATTTGCTCTTTATCAGGCAGTATGGAAGAAAATAATTGAAATAGCTCCAGATTTAAAAAATAATGTTAAATTTATAATGGGGGATTATGAATGTGCAGCAAATAATGCTCTTCATAAATGTTTTTCCAAAGCCAGTTTGAAAGGGTGCTGGTTTCATTACAACCAAGTAAGTTGATTTAAGATAGGAATTTATCATGTTCAGTTTTTTATTATTTATTCATTTTTATAATTTATTCATGTGACAAATCTTATTTATTAAATTTTTAAATATGTATATCTATATATATAAACCTTGTTAATTTTTTTTTTTTTTTAATTTGAAGGCTGTGTTACGCAAATGGCGACAGCTTGGTTTGAAAAATGCCCCAAGAAAATTAATAGCGATGATTATGTCTGTACCATTAATACCACCCACTTTATTTGAGCAATGTTTTACAATATTACAAAACATAGCTGATACCATGTCTAGTGACTATCCTATGGTATTACAATTTATGTCCTATTTACGTAAGACATGGTTGCCCGCAGCAAACAAGGTCTCTGTGTATGGCTGTCCTGTTCGTACAAATAATATAGTTGAGAGTTTTCACAACAAAATTTCAAAGAAATTTGGCAGTAAACATCCAAATGTGTGTATATTTATTGGTTAGTATTATATGTTATAATAGTAGTACGTAACTTAGAACATATATACTTGGAAGGAAAATGTAGGTTTGAGATGTGTCTCCAACATCTGTGCGAGATAGAGGTATTTAGGGGATGATTGTTCCCTGTGCGCATGCCGAAAATAACAGACGCTGTAGATAGAAAAAGAGCAAAACTATAGAGAGAAGAAGAAGATATGAGAGAGAAAGAGAGAGAGAGAGAGAGAGAGAGAGAGAGAGAGAGAGAGAGAGAGAGAGAGCCTATAGAGTGAGAAACGATTTTGATGCATGCGCACAGAGGAAAATCATCCTATATACCTATACCTTTCTTTCTCGTACAGATATTCGAAACACTTTCAGCCTACAGGCGATTTCCCTTTTAAGTATATATGTTTTAAGGTACGTAATGCATTTCTAATTTATTCACTTTCTATTGCAGAAAATTTGAAAAAAGAAATTATTGATCAGGAAATGGATCTTCATCGCTTACACAATAATCTTCAGACACGTAAACCTCAAACTCGAGCCAATAGAGAAAGAAACAATATAATACTACAGAAACAGAAAGATCTTGTAGAACATAGTTAATGCATCAGTTATAGAATAAAATGTATAAACTCGTGAAAAAGAATATTTTCTATATATGTATAATTGCATGTTAATATAACATCTAGAAGTAAATATTTATTTCTTACAGATTATCACTTCCTGAATTTTTAGATTCATTCAGTCGCTTTTATGAAACCCACTTATACAATATGGACATGATTGATGAAGGTTATTATTTTTCAAAGTTTAGAAATATATAGAACAAAAACATATATAAAATATAAGTTTTTGTGCTTAAAAAATTCGATAGAATTACATGAAAGGATCAAGTTAATACAATCAAATGTTTTTGATCTATAAATATCAGTTCTAATTTTCATATGTTTGACGAGTTCTACATATATGTTTATTGTAAGCTAGCTATTGCTTCATCAGATTCATACATTTCTATTGATGCAAAACAGTTTATATGCTTCTCTATAAAAATTATATAATAAGTAATTTGGTAAGAAAATATTAAACGAAAAAAACAGACTTTTTACGAAAAGAGATGTGTTTGATTAAAGCTATAATTTACGATAAACTTATATAGAATATTTTATAAAACAGAGCAAATCCAATATTTATATTTTTGATTTCCAAGAAAGATTCGATTATAAGCTTTTTCAGCTATTTCTATTGGATTTTTTAAGCAAGATATTTTTTTTTATTACAGAGATTATAAACCACGAAAGCAATAATTATGAAGTTTGTACCGATTTTCTATCAGAAAATTTCAATTCTACTTCAGAGGAAAGTATGTGTTTTTATTTATATGAAACTATAAATATTTTATGTTACTCTGCTATTAATTTGTATCTTTTTAAACATTTTAAAAGCTCTGAGAATTGCTGACTTAAACGCAAACACCGCAGGAGATTTATTTACATTAACGCAGATACAATATTCTGTTGAAAATGAACAATTATTCTCGCAAACTCTAACAAATAGACATTCTACTACACAAGAAGTACCATCTACTTCCGAAAATGCTGGTACGGATATTATATTCGAGTTCGACATTACAGATTTTACTTCAACTAGTCCGGTAGTCACAATGGGTGACGCACATAATCAGAATACAAACACCATTCCCAATTTACCACGATTTGATAATGATGAAGTTGATGACGGTATGAATTTAGATAGTTGTACTTTAGTAAACATTAAATAATGTTTCTATAGTACTTTCGTTTAATGTTATAACACATTGTTTCAAAAATTTTCAGAACTTATATATAACATTCCAGAAGATGACTTTGGATATTTGTATGAAGACCAAGAAAATACAGTAGAAAGTGACGTCCCGTATCTTGAGGTTAAAAGACTTTCTCTGGAAATGTGTGAAGAAAACCAAGGTGCAGTAAGATCTGATCGTATGTGTACCGCTTGCATGGATGCAGAATCGAATCAAGTTTTCATACCGTGCGGTCACATTTGTTGTTGTGACAAGTGTGCCAATTATATTATGCGAGAAAGCGGTATTGTAAAAAAATGTCCAATTTGTAAAATAGAAATTTTGTCAGTCCACAAAGTATATATGTCATAAACAAGTTTGCATTTTACTCAAAATATCAGAACATTTAGTATTGTTTGTAATTTTTTAATGAATGGTATCTGGTCGCTTATAATTTAAAAGATAACCGTTGACTCCAGTTTCTAATATAATAATATATTATGTATATTAAGAATTATACACTACAATGAATAAAAGATTGAAATATGCTAAACTGAAACTATGTAGTGCTATTTTTTTTTACAATGCTTTAAGGCATGGAGTCAACGACATAAGAATAATTAATTTTTTTTATAAATTATTTCAACGTTAACTGTTGATAGAATTATGTTTTGTTTTAAAAAAACCAGAACGGACTTCTGCTTTCCAAACCTGAAGACTGTATAGAAAATAAGTTCTATTTTGTTTTATTCTAGGATTGAGGTTTATTATGTTGTTGTAATTGTGCAATAAAAGCCTTATTTAGTGGATAAGTAAAGTATTGAATCCTTCTTTCAATCTTTCTAATATAATTCTAAAAATGAAAAAAAATGTAATGGATTGATTATTATTAATATTCCAGTTTTATTTTCTTAATTAGATCAGACAACGTATATTAACGAAACGCGGATATGTAAAGACCCTTATGTAAAATCTTACCAATAAAACAATAAGTCGATTTAGTAAGCTATATTAGTAAACAAATACATTTATATCACAGGTGCATGGAAAGTGGCCCATTACGCGTGACACGCGCGTAATGGGCCACTTTCCACGCACTTGTAATATAAAATAGGGCGTGTAACACGTGCGGTAAGTTGAAAATTGCGGGTGAGGAATGGACGCACGAGCCGAAGGCGAGTGCAATCACCCGCATCCGCAATTTTCAACTTACCGCACTTGTTACACAAATAACTATTACCTAGATAGAATAAAGAATATAAGTTTAATGTAGACAATGTAGACATCCGTACATTGATAGATTTATTTAATTTCAGCTACAAAAAGCCAAGAAATGGACTTGGTTTACAATATGCCTTATACACACTCATACCAACTTTTTTAACTTAACGCGTGCAACTATTAATTCATTATTCCGTACTTTCTTAAATTTCTTTTAGAAAAACCATCCCTTAGCCCTAAACGACTAAATCTATTATTTGCACGTTAAACTCTCAACCTAAACTAAAAAATATTTGAATCTAGTCCGCTTCAGCAGTAGGCCAAGAAACGGACATTATTCACCTATACACACACACATACATACCTTCATACAACAACGCGCAACAACTAATATTATAATATTCCATATATTTCTAAATGCTTCTCAAATCTCCTTTAATCCAGGAAGAACAAATTATCTCGCTTTATCTCTAAAATAATTTCTTGCAACCTAAAACTTATAAAACTTGAAAACTTGAATTATATGCATTCTCTCTATAAACCTTATACTCCAGAACCTATCATATACTTTAAACTCATATCTTCCATAACTTCTGCGTGCGAAACTCAAAGCCTAATCTTAAAACTACAAAACATAATTCTCTCTCTTTTTATTTATCCCTACCTTTACCTTAATATTACAACCATTATCCTATTTTCCAAACACATATTGACAAAACCCTTACACTCAAATATTTACATACACTTACATATAATAAACTCGACTAATAACAAATCTCTTGCTTCCTAACTAATACTTTCCTATGTCTCCCTACCGAACTCATCACACCTCCCTATATGTTCCTCCCTCCTTTTCTTTTCTTTTCTCTTTCAATATCATTTTCCTAATCTTAATCTCTACTTGATCTTTTGAGTTCATTCCTAGTTTAACTAAAAAAACTTCTGTGCCCTCGAATCGCTCCATTCCTCTTCCTTATTTGCCAAATTTCTCAGCACTGCTCCTCTCCTCTCTTACTAAATTGTTTCCCAGCTCTTCTTCTCTCGTTCCCTCCGAAGCAACATTTATTTCCTCCGCGCGCGCTCGCGCGTTCTCTAGTTATCTTCCCGTACCTCCTATCTGCCGTTACATAACCAATTTACCTGTATTCGCATCCGTGCCCTCCAAAATATTTCCAGAAAACTGCGGCGTCCATTCTTAAACTGTAACGTTCATACCTCTTTCCACATTTTCTTCCTCTTCTTCCTCTCTTCTTCTCACCAAGCCTTGTGTCCTCATTTACTCCCTTTCCTATTTCCATCTTCATTTACCTTTTCTTTCCTTCCACGCAGATGTTTCGTCAATCCTTGTTCCAGGATTACGCCAATCGCTTTTCTTCACCTTTCTTCTGTTCATCTTCTCTCTTCTTCATCATTGGCTTAACCCTTCCTCAGTTATTTAACTTCTTTTACTTCCTTTTCCTAGAACCTCTGAATCCGCCAATCCTTGTGTCCTAGTTTTATTTCACCTTTCTTCTTTTCCTTTCCATTAACCCGTAACTCGAGAGTTTTTACAACTACTTTTTTCTTCTTTCTTCTTCACCTTTAATCCTCCCTTGTTTGGTATAACCTCTTCTATAACAGCGCTTTTTTCACCTACCTCTTGTCTTCTCCTGTCTTCTTCCCTTTTCCTCTTCTTCCTCTTCTTAATCTTGATCCTATATCCTATTTCCCCATTTAAAATTTACATGTGTTCTGAGTTCGACCTGTCATCACATTAACTATCTTCTTAACCTATGCTTAATTTACGACCGAAGGCTCCTTAGCTAATCACTTATCATACAATCTTCTTTACAATCATCGATCGAAACCTTCCCTACTTTACCTACATTACCTTTACCGCCTTTTCCGCCTAACTGACTCGTCACCATAACCTCATCCTACCACGTTCGCTAAACACTTCTATACTACTTTTCTTTACTTGCATCCTACTATCTCCCTTCATTCTCATCGCATCCCCTATTTACACCTTATCTTTCCATTATCCCTACTTGCCACATACTAATCTTTAAACCCAGAAACAAAGCTAAAATCGCACAACGCACTTTCACCGCTACCATTCACACACGCGCCATCTAACCAAGTCCAGACATCCGTACATGAATAAGGTGTATAAAGAATATTAACATAAAAAACAAGAAATAGTAAATTGTTATTACGTTTTCTATCCTGTTTAATACATTATGTATGTAAAAGTAATAGGCCTAAGTTAGAGGCAGGAAAGAGGTGTAAAAAGCAAAAATGTTTTTATCGCTAATATTGTGATCTACATATAACGTTTGCGCTTTACTTTGCGTAATGTTATTTAATTCTCAATATGCTTAATATTTATCATTTTTGGAGCATGTACGAACAACAAGGAAAAATTTATATAGCAATACGTCTCAAAGAACTCGATAAAGTTACACAAAGTTCTGATAAACGGATACAATCTTTGCTTAAAAGCATCTCATCTTTTGCAAATAGATTTATTAATTTTTGTCGATGATTGATCGATTGCTTTTGTGAACTGCAGGTGATCCATGTTGCCTCCTTTGTACCTGAAATATACAGTAATGAGAGAGCATACAGTATATAATACATTTATCAAACGTATCAAGACAAATCCGATATAATAATCCACAAACATAATTAGA
>JASTWP010002401.1:0-43351 GCA_030770255.1 Temnothorax ravouxi
CATGCGAATGTTGAACGTTGGATTTATTAACACGTGCAATAACAAATTCTTAATCGAGCAGTATATTAAAGGTGTACCTTTTTTAATACAAATTTTTAACGCGCAATGTTGTAAGTGTATAAAATCTTAAATTAGGTGTAAACTTATATTGTTATTAAACATTTGTTACATAGAATGCTAAGGTTTGTACGGTTTAACGAGATTTTCCGAAAATTCCCTGACCTGTTGAACTCCACGCACTTCCCTTTCTAGCAATGGAAGCTGCGTGACGTGAAAGTCCTCATAAAGGTCCATTATCTTAAAAAGAAAAAAAAATCATTTAATTTATCTTTCAAGAATTTGACAAAGCAATAAATATGAAATATTATTATTCTCTAATAATTATTTAGCTCTAAAAGAATTACGAAAAACAAATTAAAATATATCAGCTATAAATACACGTTAATTACCTGCTCCAGATATTTATCTTGAATTTTATGCCTTGCAAGACACAGCCGACAAGGAGTTTCACCCTCTTTCAAAAATAACAGTTGGTTCACTATAATATTATGGGTATCAATACCATACTTTGTTAATTCTTGTACAAGTCGTTCTGTCTCATAAAGCGACAAAAATTCTGCTATGCAGACACATATGAATGTCGTCTGTTGTGGATTTTTGAACTGTTCGTTAACTTGTCGAATGACAGCAAGCATTTCCTCCATCTTATTTGAAAATGTATCCACAATAAAATCCGTTAATCCCAACAACGAACTTACCTATAAAAGAAAAATCTTTTTTTTAATTTAAATAATTCAGGGAGGATACTTAATATACCTAATGTTAAAATGTATTAATTTTAGGTGAAATAACATGGATTAGCTCTAACCTGTGTGATAAAGGACTAATCTTCATTTTTAAACGCATTAATTTTCCCAATCCTTTTTCAACCACTTGTGGAAACGATAGTAGCCTGCTCAATGTGTGCCCAGTAAGTGCAATATCAAACACGGCGTAGTACTTTCGGTCCCGTTCCTCCATGAGGAATTCATCGCCGATCATGCGGACCATCATGATAACGGCATGGCTGGTATATTATTAATTATAACAGTTATTATTTATATGATTATTTGTATAATTTATGTGCTCGTTATATTTATCTAATTTATATGATTATTACGAATACCTGATGAATAACTGCAATCTCTCGTTGCAGTGTGGTTATCACCCGTCTCGATAGCACACACACCGCAAGCTGGTAGGCTCAACACCCCGCGCGACGGAGAGTATTCGTTCATTCAGCTCGGCCAAGACATTCGGACGAACGGCGCCAACGACGACGACGACGACGACAACGACGACGACGACGACGGCAACGTTGGGGAGGACGACGCGACGGTGCACGAGACGGTGTTCGCCCGCTCGGACTCGCAAATCCACACCTGCCGATAGCGAGCATCAACGCGGACGTTGGATGCGTTCGACGATCGAAGGAAGGTAAGTGGCCATGGAAGGAAGAGGCAGTCATATATAGGTATGATTGCCTGATATACTCTATAAAAGAAGAAAAATAAGCTCAATTTAATTATTCATAAACTTTTCTATTTTGAACTTTACAAAGTAATTTACTCAAAGAGTAATATGTTTCAGGTACGGTGTCTTACCTGAGGTGAGAATTTCTCTTAAATATATATAGGAGACCGATCATATCACGACGGTAGTGGAAATTAAAAAAAGAATAAACTTTAAAATTACCTCAGATAGCTTTTACCTTAGAAACGCTCTCATTCAATAGATATTCATTCATTCATTCATTCATTCATTCATTCATTACGTTCATTCTATATTATAGTTTAATAATGTTTACATTTTAAAACATAGGAACCATTATTAAACTATAATATAATATTTCATCGAGATTGTTCAAGCTAAAATCATTCAATATCAAACATTCATTCATGCATAATCCATGGAAGGTCACATAGTATTAATACCGCGTGACACTTCCATGGTTGTCTAGCACCGCTCTTAATCTTTGGGGCATAGATTGCACTAAATTGTGGAATAGCGCGGGCCTTGCGCGGAAACCTCCCACACATTGAGAACGTGTTGCTCAAGTTCCTCGCGTGTACGCCGAATTCCTCGGATTCCACTCTTGAACAATTATGCCCTAAAGATTTTCGATCACATTCATATCCGGAGATTTGGCTGGCCATCCAACGTCCTAAGGTTGGGTTGTGTGGCCAACCATTCCTGAACCAATCTCGATCGATGCACTCCTGAATTGTCTTGAACAAAATTGACACGAGGTACATCAGGAATGTTTCCGCAACGTATGGCATCATATTAGTGCGCAATATATTTACATATTCCTCACCGTTCATACGCGGTGAGGTGCGTACCAACGGTCCAGGGCAGCGCGAGGTCATGCACCCCCAAAACGCTAAAGTGATGCGGCCACTTCGTTCGCGGAAATATACGTTATTCGCATCGGTACCTCGTGCCTTTTGGTTCTCTACAATGTCACACGTCCAGATTCATCCGTTGAGAATACTTTTTCATCAGAGAAAATAGTATTCTCCCATTCATTCTCCCAAGCCAAATGTTCTAAGGCAAAAGCCATCCGTTGATCTTGATGATTTTGTGTTAGGGCTTGTTTCTCAGCAGGGATACGATGGTGATATCCCTGTTCTCGCCATCTACGCCGAACAGTTTCCGCGGAACAATTCAAATTATGTTCCACTACCGTCTGTTGTGCTGACCGGAATCCGTTCGCTTGCATCAGATTGCGGAGATTGCGGAGATCGCAAATATTTATTGTTAAAAATGGTTAACTCGTCTCAGTTTAATAACGCAAACACGTTGTCAACATAAACAAGTTGTCAATTTATGTAGGGAGATATATCTGAAGATATCTGAATATATATATATATATATATATATATATATATACATAATAACAATTGTCAATTTATGTAGGGAGATATATCTGAAGATATCTGAATATATATATATATTATATATATCTATATATATATATATATATATATATCTACATAATAACAATTGACAACTTGTTTATGTTGACAACGTGTTTGCGTTATTAAACTGAGACGAGTTAACCATTTTTAACAATAAATATTTGCGTATATAAATATAATATTGAAATGCCTGGTCCTACTTCGCAACGTATAAGAGGCGAAATACTTGCATATACAAATGCAGGATTGACTGTAACGGAGGTTTCAAGACTATGTCACATAAATGTAAAGTATCCATGTATTTTATTATGATTCTGTACTTCTTTATTTGGATCAGTTACGCGTCATTAAACTCGTCTATTGCATTATTTAATTTAATCATTAAAATATACGTTTACGTATTGCAGAGGAGTACAGTATATCGAGTGCTGCAACGCATGCAATTAGAAGGGCACGTGAACCCACGACCGATACCAGGTCGACCGCGACGTACTTCCGCTGAAGACGACGAACTTCTCCGCAATCTGATGCAAGCGAACGGATTCCGGTCAGCACAACAGACGGTAGTGGAACATAATTTGAATTGTTCCGCGGAAACTGTTCGGCGTAGATGGCGAGAACAGGGATATCACCATCGTATCCCTGCTGAGAAACAAGCCCTAACACAAAATCATCAAGATCAACGGATGGCTTTTGCCTTAGAACATTTGGCTTGGGAGAATGAATGGGAGAATACTATTTTCTCTGATGAAAAAGTATTCTCAACGGATGAATCTGGACGTGTGACATTGTAGAGAACAAAAGGCACGAGGTACGATGCGAATAACGTATATTTCCGCGAACGAAGTGGCCGCATCACTTTAGCGTTTTGGGGGTGCATGACCTCGCGCTGCCCTGGACCGTTGGTACGCACCACACCGCGTATGAACGGTGAGGAATATGTAAATATATTGCGCACTAATATGATGCCATACGTTGCGGAAACATTTCCTGATGTACCTCGTGTCAATTTTGTTCAAGGACAATTCAGGAGTGCATCGATCGAGATTGGTTCAGGAATGGTTGGCCACACAACCCAACCTTAGGACGTTGGATTGGCCAGCCAAATCTCCGGATATGAATGTGATCGAAAATCTTTAGGGCATAATTGTTCAAGAGTGGAATCCGAGAATTCGGCGTACACGCGAGGAACTTGAGCAACACGTTCTCAATGTGTGGGAGGGTTTCCGCGCAAGGCCCGCGCTATTCCACAATTTAGTGCAATCTATGCCCCAAAGATTAAGAGCGGTGCTAGACAACCATGGAAGTGTCACGCGGTATTAATACTATGTGACCTTCCATGGATTATGCATGAATGAATGTTTGATATTGAATGATTTTAGCTTGAACAATCTCGATGAAATATTATATTATAGTTTAATAATGTTCCTATGTTTTAAAATGTAAAACATTATTAAACTATAATATAGAATGAACGTAATGAATGAATGAATGAATGAATGAATGAATGAATATCTATTGAATGAGAGCGTTCTAAGGTAAAAGCTATCTGAGGTAATTTTAAAGTTTATTCTTTTTTTAATTTCCACTACCGTCGTGATATGATCGGTCTCCTATATATATTTAAGAGAAATTCTCACCTCAGGTAAGACACCGTACCTGAAACATATTACTCTTTGAGTAAATTACTTTGTAAAGTTCAAAATAGAAAAAGTTTATGAATAATTAAATTGAGCTTATTTTTCTTCTTTTTATAGAGTATATCAGGCAATCATACCTATATATGACTGCCTCTTCCTTCCATGGCCACTTACCTTCCTTCGATCGTCGAACGCATCCAACGTCCGCGTTGATGCTCGCTATCGGCAGGTGTGGATTTGCGAGTCCGAGCGGGCGAACACCGTCTCGTGCACCGTCGCGTCGTCCTCCCCAACGTTTGCCGTCGTCGTCGTCGTCGTTGTCGTCGTCGTCGTCGTCGTTGGCGCCGTTCGTCCGAATGTCTTGGCCGAGCTGAATGAACGAATACTCTCCGTCGCGCGGGGTGTTGAGCCTACCAGCTTGCGGTGTGTGTGCTATCGACGTGGTGATAACCACACTGCAACGAGAGATTGCAGTTATTCATCAGGTATTCGTAATAATCATATAAATTAGATAAATATAACGAGCACATAAATTATACAAATAATCATATAAATAATAACTGTTATAATTAATAATATACCAGCCATGCCGTTATCATGATGGTCCGCATGATCGGCGATGAATTCCTCATGGAGGAACGGGACCGAAAGTACTACGCCGTGTTTGATATTGCACTTACTGGGCACACATTGAGCAGGCTACTATCGTTTCCACAAGTGGTTGAAAAAGGATTGGGAAAATTAATGCGTTTAAAAATGAAGATTAGTCCTTTATCACACAGGTTAGAGCTAATCCATGTTATTTCACCTAAAATTAATACATTTTAACATTAGGTATATTAAGTATCCTCCCTGAATTATTTAAATTAAAAAAAAGATTTTTCTTTTATAGGTAAGTTCGTTGTTGGGATTAACGGATTTTATTGTGGATACATTTTCCAATAAGATGGAGGAAATGCTTGCTGTCATTCGACAAGTTAACGAACAGTTCAAAAATCCACAACAGACGACATTCATATGTGTCTGCATAGCAGAATTTTTGTCGCTTTATGAGACAGAACGACTTGTACAAGAATTAACAAAGTATGGTATTGATACCCATAATATTATAGTGAACCAACTGTTATTTTTGAAAGAGGGTGAAACTCCTTGTCGGCTGTGTCTTGCAAGGCATAAAATTCAAGATAAATATCTGGAGCAGGTAATTAACGTTGTATTTATAGCTGATATATTTTAATTTGTTTTTCGTAATTCTTTTAGAGCTAAATAATTATTAGAGAATAATAATATTTCATATTTATTGCTTTGTCAAATTCTTGAAAGATAAATTAAATGATTTTTTTTTCTTTTTAAGATAATGGACCTTTATGAGGACTTTCACGTCACGCAGCTTCCATTGCTAGAAAGGGAAGTGCGTGGAGTTCAACAGGTCAGGGAATTTTCGGAAAATCTCGTTAAACCGTACAAACCTTAGCATTCTATGTAACAAATGTTTAATAACAATATAAGTTTACACCTAATTTAAGATTTTATACACTTACAACATTGCGCGTTAAAAATTTGTATTAAAAAAGGTACACCTTTAATATACTGCTCGATTAAGATATTTGTTATTGCACGTGTTAATAAATCCAACGTTCAACATTCGCATGCACTTATATATACTTGCAATATTTAATTTGTATAATACAAATAAGCTTAAATATATAGCGTTAACACTGCGATTTATTTATTTATATAATGAAACAGAATGCATATTGGAGACAGAATCAATCATTCAATTTTTCTTTGCCGTTATAATAAAAATGTATTTATTAAATTACCGCAAGTTTTTTTCCAATTTGCATGAAAGCACCTATATACCGCACGATCTATATCTTCGGTCGAGTGCGCTGCGCTAATCTGAACACGTATTCTTGCTTTATCTTTTGGTACCACGGGATAGCTGAATCCAATGACGTAAATTTCCTTTTCTGTAAAAAAAAAATTATTCTCGTGCAATATAACAGAATAAGTCGTAAAACTTTGATAATATATCGTAGGTGTTGTATATTTTATCATTGATAGTTTATTTCTTTAAAGATTTTATAATTTATATGAAAATATATTCATACCCATCATTTTATCTGCAAATGTTGTTGCTAATTTTACATCACCCAACATAACAGGACAAATAGGATGGTTATCGCCGCTGATAATGAATCCAGCTTTAGTCATCGCATTTCTGAAATGCTCGGTATTGCCTGCTAAACGATCCAACAACTTTGTGCTGTCTGTTATAAGATTTATCACCTGTTAATAATGTATAAAAAGTAATGTTTAAATTAGAAAAGTTTAAATAGCACAATAAAAGTTTAATATCACTGCCGATCACTATACGCATGCTGCCTGCTGTCCACTGCCTCTCTTCTGATCTTATTATCTGAATCTTATTATCATCGTTAAACTATGTGGTCAGAAAGTATAATTCTGAATAATATATTTAATTATCGTTCAACCTGCAGATGGTCGTGGGACTTTCCTTGGAAATGGTTCACGGAAGCCATGAATAGATGTATCCACTCATGCTCATCCACTTGTGAACACGCAGAAAAGTGTGCCATATACGTTTGCGCAAGGAGACACGGTTCCTCGTTTCTTTATATTATCTGCAAGAATATATATGATGGTTATTACAGTCTGCATCTTTGTAAAGCAAATCATATCTGACTTATAATTACAAATATATTAGAATATTTATTGCAAAATAAAATTTTCTCTTATTCCAGTCCTTTGGCAAAATTCTACAACGTATAGAAATATATAACAAATCGTTTAGCTCATATTATATCTTAACTGACTTATCAAACGTCTCGAAATATGTAAAAAAAATAATAATTTAAGACTTGAAAGTTATTGGAATTACTCTATTTTTTAAATTTAAATATTTTAATTTAAATAAATTTATTTATTTATTTAATTATTTATTTATTTATTTATTTATTTAAATTAAAATATCGTAAAAAGTATACGTTATTTAAGATGTCTTGTTCCTACCTGTTATCAGATGTTACGCTGTAAGATGTCTTTTGCTGTGTATACACCCTGTATATGCTCTTTTGACAGCTGTTTTAACCTCTCACTACAGCTCACTGCTGGTCACGGCAGCTCCCTAGACGCAGTGGCTCGCAGCACAGATTAATAGACAGATAGCCAAAGGTCCGGGTTGAGACGAGACCAGCATTTCTCACTGGTTTCAGCGCCATACCGTGTAGCGGCCAATGCAGTAACTACGTTCTTAAGATAAAGCGGGTCATTTTCGGACGAAGTCGCTAATAGTCGATAAGTCGCGTCGCTATTTTCTTTACTCTTATATAACTATATACAGTTTCGTTATCATCGTTATATTATCGTTGTGCAGATATAATATATGATAAAAAAGTTGCGCAACGACAATATAATGATAACGAATTGTTGTTAATAGTTATAAAATCAGAGCGCACTGATCTCTAAGCCGAGAACTCCGCATGACGTGTTAGAGAGAAGTTATATTATTGTAATCAAAATTTTGTTAGGACTTTCAGCTCTTAAAAGAAATTTGTTATGTCAATTGTAGTTAAAAAGATATTGATGATTAACATAGAGTCTATTGCATCAAAGTTGCGACTTACATAGACCATTATTTAAGATTCGAAACTATGAAATTTTTTTTTTTATTCAAACTTAAGAGTTTTTCAAGTTGCTAAATATTAATCTAATGTTAAATTCTTATTGATAAATTCTAAATGTGGGAGCCATATAGCGGCCGGATGTCAAAAGTATCATTGATAAAATTGATCTTGAATTGTGTAAGATACGAATGTAAAAATTCTATTATTTTTATTTTTAATATCCGCTATTTTCAATTAACTTTGCCATCTGATTAATATTGCAGTTATTTAAAAAAACCTTTAATTTCGATTATATAATTAAAAAATAATTTACAAATTCTGAATAGTATCTATATGTATGTATATAGTTGCAACTTTTTGACGCAATAGATTCTGTGTTAATCTCGGTGTTAATAATAATCGTGCATCAATTACCTATATGTTTTTAATCATAAATGACATAAGAAATTTCTTTTAAGAACAAATAAAGGACATATATTTTAATTTGCGGTGCTTTTTTAATATTCAATTTTAATTCAATTCAATTTTTATTTCTCTCCCTTCCCGCGGTTGGAAAGGCGTTTTTTTCAGGAAAACGTTCCCAAAAACCTTTACAAATATAATTATACATTCAGTCATTATCTGATATCTTTTACATGGCGTTTTACAGGGACGTGCCCAACCCTTTACATATTTTAATTCTATTCGAAACCTGACCTTTGGGCGACCTTACACCACTACTATTACCCCCCCTTCTAGTGTCTTCCCTCCGACCCCTTCTCCTGGTCCGCTTCATGCGATGCTTCTTTAATAAACTTATTCAATTAATTATATTTATTATTTATACCGTGTAGGAAAATTTTATGTTTGTATATTAATTAAAATTTCAAATAAACTTTTATGTAATTTCTCTGGTAATAAAATTAATATTTTCATCAAGTTAAACTGCCAAATACGGCCAGCCTGAACTTTGTTTACCTATATACATATATAATATAGTAACAATTTTTCGTGTGAATTTTAAAAGTATATTCTTTCGCTTCGTCAACTACACGCGCCGTACTTTCAATATTGAAACGCAGTCTGAAACTGAAACGTACAATCACATAATTAAATTGCTAATCAATTTAACAATACCGATACTATACCCATCTCTACACACACTGCAAAGAATTGTAAGGATGTCCCATTAAACGTTCAAAAGCGTTGGTGAACGAAGATATGAGCTCGTTCTGTAATGGCGGTCCTTCCGCATTCGACGGCGCCTGCGCCGAATTAATCGTCGCGCCTCGATTTTCTATGAAGAGGTCGGACGGGCCGTTCCTTTCCAGATGTAGCATAATCGCATCAATTAGGTCATTCCTTGATCCTGTGACGGGAAAACTGTATTTCGACGCTTCTTGCTGAAGCTGCATGTGCGTTAACTCCTCGAGTTTCTTGCGATCCATTTCCCACCGGGTCGCCACTACACGCGCGCACTACACTTCGAAAAACCGAACCTCGTGTCCTGAAGCTCGTGTCCTTAACACTCGTGTCGCTGAGTCTCGTGTCTCCGAGCCTCGCTTCCTTGAAGCTCGTTCCTGAGACGGTCCTGAGTCTCGTGTCCTTAACCCTTGTGTCCTTGAGCCTCGTGTCTCCGAGCCTCGCTTCCTTGAAGCTCGTTCCTGAGACGTTCCTGAATCCGTGTCCCGAGCCTCTTGTCCCCGAACCTCGCTTCTTTGAGACTCGTTCCTGAAACGTTCCTGAGACTCGACGGCTTCACTGCCGCTCGCGGAACACTTCCGTTTCGTTACCGAAAGACCGATACTTTTCGCGCTACCGTACAACTGGCCGCGATAACCGTGAGAACCGGATTGTAATCCCACTTCTGAACTGTAAGGATGTCCGAAAATAATCGAGCGAGATAGAAGATGAGTGGATAATAATAATATTTAATGAACTGTGGTACAAGAGTAACTAGGGATCGTGTGGCGCGAGCTGCGTCTCAACGGTCACCGTGCACGTCCGAACAAGTCTGTGCAAAGTCAGTCTCGTCCAGTCCTCAGCAGGAGTCGGTCGGTCGCAACTACGTTCGTCTCCGCAGATACTTTTGTACCACAGTTCATTAAATATTATTATTATCCACTCATCTTCTATCTCGCTCGATTATTTTCGGACATCCTTACAGAATGTTACGAAAATATTTTTAATCTATACTATTATTATAAAGACATAGAGTTTGTAGCCTTTTTTTTGTTCGCTATGATCTCGAAAACCAATGGACCAAATTTTTACCAAGCGTATATGAAATAGGGGTAGAATTTTCCGGGGAGTGTTATAGGGTGTATAGTTTTTCGTTGCCGATTTTCTGGAAACCGGTTTTTGTAATTTCTTTAATTTTTCGAGAAATAATTGACCGAATTTTAAAGAATTGTATATAAAATAGGGGTAGAATTACCTGGGGAGTGCTATAAGGTGTATAATTTTTTGTTACCGATTTTTTTGGAAGACGGTTCCTAAATATTTTTAATTTTTCGGGAATTTATTGACCGAATTTTAAAGAATTGTATATAAAACAGGGGTAGAATTTCCCGGGGAGTGTTACAAACTGTATAATTTGTATAGCCAATCTTTTTGGAAACCGGTTTTTTTAATTTTTTAAATTTTTTGGGAAATAATTGATTAAAATATATGAAATAGGGGTAGAATTTTCCGGGGAGTGCCACTATGTGTATAGTTTTTTGTTACCGATTTTTTGGAAACCGGTTTTTTTAATTTTTTTAATTTTTCGGGAAATAATTCACCGAATTTCAAAGAATTATGGATCAAACAGGGGTAGAATTTTTCGGGGAGTGCTATAAAGTGTATAATTTTTCGTTACCAATCTTTTTGGAAACCGGTTTTTTTAATTTTTTAAATTTTTCGGGAAATAATTGATTCTTAAAAAATTATACATGAAGAAGGAGTAGAATTTCTCGGGGAGTGCTATAAAATGTACTATTTTTTGTTACCGATCTTTTTGGAAACCGATTTCGGAATGACCGAATCTCAAAGAATTGTACATAAAGTAGGGGTTAAATTTTCCGGGGAGTGCTATAAAGTATATAATTTTTCATTACCGATCTTTTTGAAAGCAGGTATCAGAAGTTTGACGAATTTTTCGGGAAATAATTGATCGAATTTTAAAGAATTGTATATAAAACGGGTAGAATTTCTCGGGGAGTGCTATAAACTGTATAGTTTTTCGTTATCGATCTGAGAAAAGGAGAGAGAGGGACAGAGAGGGAGAGAGAGGGAGAGAGGGAGAGAGAAAAAGAGAGAGAGAGAGGGAGAGGGAGGGAAAGAGAGGGACAGAGAGGGAGAGAGGGAGAGAGGGAGAGAGGAAAAAAAGGAGAGAGGGAGAGAGGAAGAGAGGGAGAGAGGGAGAAAAAGAGAAAGGAAGAAAGGAAGAGAGGAAGAGAGGGAGAGAAAGAGGAGAGAGAGAGAGAGGGGGAGAGAGAGAGAGAGAGAGACTATTTGCGTGTCTTAATACACATGTTCTCCGGGGCGAAGCCCGGCGGGGCATGCTAGTTTATCTATATATCTATATAAAATTGTATGTATGTCTGTTCTTTATATACTCTTAAACTATTCGACCGAATTTTTACCAAAAGTATATAAAATAGGGGTAGAATTTTCCGAGGAGTGCTATAGAGTGTATAGTTTTTCGTTACCGATCTTTTTGGGAATCGGTATCCGAACTGATAAAGGAATTTTTTTCGATTAAAGATATTAAAACACAAATATAAAGTCGTTTGAAGAAAAACGACTCCCGGGCGAAGCCCGGGTAACCAGCTAGTAGTTTATAAAATTATTGATTATAATTTTTATTTTTATTTACATTTTAATTAATATATCTAATATTTTTAATTTCAATTTATAAAATTAATTTTTATTTTATTATTAATTTCTTAAATTTTAATTTATTAATTTAATCAAGAAATATATTTTTCACATATCGACTGATATCTTTCGGGAGGTCGTATCTTACACAATTCGAGATTGATTTTACACAATTTCCGTTTTTTTCTGCTTAAACGCTCCGTCAGGCAACCTCGAAGCTAAGTGTCTACATCCTATCTTGAAATAGATTACCAAAAATAAATTATAGTTGTCAAAATTTTCTCGTATTTTCTCGTATTTGATACTCGATAGATACGACTTTGCACTTCAAAATTATAATCAAATGAACAAAATACGACATATTTATTTTTAAATGACAATAATAAATGTTATTTAAAAATAAATATGTCGTATCTTGTTCATTTGATTACAATTTTGAAGTGCAAAGTCGTATCTATAAAAATTGCGTTTTTTGCGTTTGTTTCCCACGAATAATATCAAATTAAACAATAAAGCTGTATTTTAATTCCAAATCACTATACTTTTGAACAGTAAAGCAAACTATCTTGTTTGTTGCTTATCAACAAAACAAAAATTTACGAATCCTGTAAAGTGACAGTTTTTGAGATACGATCTCCCGAAAGATATCAGTCGATATATGATAGAAACAATAAAAAATATGAACAAGAAAAGATTTTGTCATCGTTGAAATGGAATTCGAACTTGTGAAGATCTATAAACGACAAAACATTTATGTTATTAAGTTATTGATTATTTTTACTGCCCAATCTATTATTGTAAGTATATGCAAAAGTTAAGTAAAAAAGCAAAACAAATGTAATGCGTTAAACATATTTTAATGTATGTTGCTTTTTACTATTATATTAAGTGTTATTTGCAATTGGGAACAAAGTTCTTTGGAAGTTTTAAATATTATCGCAGGTGATGACCATTACATGATTTATTGGGAAGATAAGTACAGGAAAATTTTATAATTTTAAAATATTTATTGTTATTTTATAATAAAATTAACATTACATTTACATTCTCTCACTTTATGAGATTTTACATTATTTTATATCACGTTTCACTTTATTGATAATTGGATTTGCCACAAAGAACCCCTGTCTATTTTAGAACCCTCGCGTCTAACAATGAGACTTTGCTAAAATAAAAAATTATTGTTAGAGGATCAGAATATTCTACAGACATAATCCTCTAAGTCGACATTGTTTAGAGATAATACACTAGGCTCTCTGAAACATTGGAAAATCATACTATATAGCATTCTTTCATTCGATTTCTCGGCATCCAGGACATTTCTCCGTGGTGATAGATGGTGGTAATGAATACAATCAATTATTTAGAATATCCCTGACTCACATCCAAAAACTTGCAATTAGCTGAATCAGTAGTAACAAATTTATTTGTATAAAGTACTTTAATTGATATATTAAAATAGTTTATTATCCGTAATCACAGGGAGATGCCTAGGACGTCGAAAAATCGAATAAAACAAAGCCATTTCGTACATTTTTCTAATTTTTCAAACAGTGTATCTCTAAACGGTATGAACTTACAATAAAAGATTATGTTTATACAGAAATATTTTGATCCTCTAACAATAACCTTTCATTTTAAGTCTCGTTACTAGAAGCGAGAGGCCTAAAACCTTTATAAAAATGGGCAAAGTAAGTGAGTGAGTTTAATGCCAAATTGGCAACAATTTGCTATTAATTTACATACTGGATTATAAACACGCTGCTGTATTACAGACGGGTTGCAATCATATATCTACCCATTAGAGAATAGATATTTTGTACCTACTCTAAACGGTAAGATATAAATGCACCCATGTGCACAGATAGGTAGCAATTTACTCCATTTGTACGAATTCTTGTATATGAACACAGTGCACAAGATGACACTAATTCAAATAGATGAGCGAGCGTATATTTTATTTGCATGGCGCATTATAAACAGCGCTAAGCGCAGAATGCATTTTGACAGTAAGTCACTGCGGCGAGCGCAGAATGCATTTAAGAGTTAGTCACTGCGGCGAGCGCAGAAATGGACCTCTATTAAACTGGACCCTCACCAGCGCAAATCAAGTTCGCACTAGGTAAAAAATTTAGTGCTATTGAGGTGCTAATTAAGTGGCCTAGTCCGAATTTTGGTGCTCGAACCGTTTAGGAGAAAATTGTGTAAAAAATGGGGAGTCCAGCTTGCTATTAAGCTGGACCCCCCTATATCAGAAAATGATCCTACATAAAAAACACAAGTACACTATAATTTAGTAGATACTAATTAAGTGCTACTTAAGGGGGGAGGGTCAAGTAAACGCTGCTGTCTTTTTCTCGATTTTTTTTTAACAAATGGAAAGATGTATTAAATCGGAACAAAGTACATCATACTATTCATGATTTAAGGTATATTATAAAATTTTTTTTATATTAAAAAATTTCAAATTGGCGGCGCAGCGGCTGTTCTTCTCGGATTTGCGCCGTGCAACGCTCAGGTCGCTCTAATTAACTAAAATAAAAAACCAAAGAGATTTTTTTTTGTTAAAATGCGTTCATATGCTTTGCATGAACTTCAATTTAAAAAAAAAATCAAAAATTAAAAATTTAGGACCATTTTGAAGAATAAGTTAAAGGTACCGTTTTTTTCAAATCGGTCCTAAATTTTTAATTTTTGATTTTTTTTAAATTCAGGTTCATGCAAAGCATATGAACGCATTTTAACAAAAAAAAACTTTGGTTATTTATTTCAGTTAATTAGAGCACCTGAGCGCGTTGCACGACGCAAATCCGAGGAGCCGACTTCAAGCACCTGCAGCGCCGCCATTTTGAAATTTTTCAACATAACAAAAATTTTATAATATACCTTAAATCATAAATATTATGATGTACTTTGTTCCAATTTAATAAATATTTCCATCTGTTTAAAAAAAATTTGAGAAAAAACGGCCATTTACTTGACCTTCCCCTTTTAAGTGCTCTAAAATAACGATAAAATATTGACAGATTATAACATTTATTTAAATATACCACTATATATTGAACACGCAGTACCGTCGCGGTCGACATAAACACTTAAAAAATTTGCTGCATGAATATATTCGTTACTAAAATGATCGAAAACATATATTATCAAAATATTCCCAAATCTGAGTTTATTGCTAACAGTAAAAAACAATTACGATAATTAACTTAGACCAGCCGCATTGGCGCTGAGTACTAAGTTCCGTCGCCTGATCGTCTACGAATTAGTTGCTCGCATGATTATAGTATTAAAATAATTCTCAGACAATAGGGGTATTCAAATAAGTTAGAGTTTAACGGTTTGACAGGTTATGTCGGGTTAAAGTCGGGTAAAAAGTTAATTTTTACACTTTTAACCCAAAGATTAATGTGATAGGTTAATGAGTCACTTATGTATTTTGCATAACCTTAAAGGAGTAGCGCGCCCAAAGTTAATTAATTAACTTTTTACTCGACTTTAACCCGACATAACCTGTTAAACCGTTAAACTTTAACTTATTTGAATACCCCTATTGTATTTTAAAAGAATATCACAATTTGAATTTAGTGCTAGCTGCATAGCGTTGAAATTAATTAATTAATCAATGGAGCGCGCGCACAGCGCTCTGTAATTCGTTACAGAATCGTCAAAAAATTAAATGCTCGCGTGATTATGGTGCCGAAATAATCCTGAGAGATTGTACTTTAAGAAAATATCACGATTCGAAGCGCGCCGCCCTCCGGGCCATAGATAAATTAATTAATTTCAACGCTATGCAGCTAGCACTAAATTCGAATCGTGATATTTTCTTAAAGTACAATGCCTCAGGATTATTTTGGGACCAAAAACACGGAAGCAGCTAATTCTTTGACGATTCTATAACGAATCACAGAGCGCTGCGCGCGCGCTACATAAGTTAATAAATTAATTTCAACGCTATGCAGCTAGCATTAAATTCAAATCGTGATAATTTCTTAAAGTACAATGTCTCGGGATAATTTTGAGAGCATAATTACGCAGGCACCTAAGTCTTTGACGATTCTGCAAAGAATTATAGAACGCTGCGCGCGCGCTTCATAAGTTAATAAATTAATTTTAACGCTATGCAGCTAGCACTAAATTTAAATCGTGATATTTTCTTAAAGTACAATGCCTCAGGATTATTTTGGGACCAAAAACACGCAAGCAGCTAATTCTTTGACGATGCAGTAACGAACTTTAGAGCGCGGCGCGCGCGCTTCGCGGATAAACTAATTAATTTCAACGCTATGCAGCTAGCACTAAATTCAAATCGTGATATTCTTTTAAAATATAATGTCTGAGAATTATTTTAATACTATAATCATGCGAGCAATTCGTAGACGATCAGGTGACGAAACTTAGTGCTCAGCGCCAACGGCTGGTCTAAGTTAATTATCGTAATTGTTTTACTGTTAGCAATAAACTCTGATTTGGGAATATTTTGATAATATATGTTTTCGATCATTTTAGTAACGAATATATTTATGCAGCAAATTTTTTTAGTGTTTGTGTCGACCGCGACGGTACTGTGTTTAATATATAGTGGTATATTTAAATAAATGTTATAATCTGTCAATATTTTATCGTTATTTTAGAGCACTTAATTAGCACTAAATTATAGTGTACTTGTTTTCTATGTAGGACCATTTTCTGATATGGGGGGGTCCAGCTTAATGGCAAGCTGAACCCCCCCCCCATTTTTTACGCGATTTCCTGCTAAACGGTTCGAGCACCAAAATTTAGACTAGGGCACTTAATTAGCACCTAAATAGCACTAAATTTTTTACCTAGTGCGAACTTGATTTGCGCTGGTGGGGGGGGGTCCAGCTTAATAGAGGTTGCATTTTGACAACTAGATCCTAACTCGGACTTGATGGCGTTCTTATATTAAATTAATTTTAAATCTTAGAGAGTTTTATTACTATTATTATTACCCTGATGGAAATATTTTACTGAATATAATGGAATTTTACTGAAATTCTGTCTCAATTGATGATTTGCTGAAAGTACTATGAAATTGATGATAAATGAAATGAAAGTTATTGAAAAATTACTGAATATATTTTAAAATAAATCATAATTTTTTTATAAAATTTAATGTAAATACTGTAAAATATAAGAAAAATTAAATTATATTGTTGAAAAATAATAACAAATTTGTTAACATATTAAATATTATGAAAGTTATTGAATTTAACTGAAATTAACTAAAAACTGAAATTTTCATAATGATATCTATGGAATAATAATGAAAAAGGTTGATAGTAGAATTTCATTATATTTTCAGTCAAATTTTTACACCAGGGATAATTATTAAATTAATAACTTACTTTCTCTAGCTTTATTTATCACCACGATTCCAACTTTTACTGACAAATTTCTGAGTCCTTGCTCGTTCAGTTGCTTTTTGGAACTAAAGCACAGGGGCCTTCGATCGTTAATTTGAGAATTTAGCTGATGCTAATTCGAGTTTATAAGACTGTAAGTCCACTTTTTGTTGAGAATTACCACTTTTTTATGTCACAGTTTTAAAGAATTCAATTTTTACTTAATATATAGATTTTTTACTACTTGACTATTACATAGGTTGACTTCGGAAAATTTTTTGACACGCAATGATTAAGGCCGTTCGCTTCACAGCCTTCTAACACGATTTTTCTCGTTAATAAACGAATAATTATTTTTAAAGTTTTAATTGTTAACAACTATCTAATTAAATTTATAGTTTGATTACGCATACATTTCGACTATTTGTTAATCGATTTTTTGGGCTTTTAACTTGATGTGGCTTATCTTAGAATGTGGAGTTTCTTAATAACTCCATGTAATTTGTATATACTATATAATTATTAATATTAAAAAAGTAAAAACGAACGCTATGATTTAAATCAATAGAGAGGATAAATTTCATAATAAAAATGCTGTAATTATAATAAATTAATGTTAATCTTATGATGTTAAACTTCCTTTTAATTTATTTCATTTCTCGACGGATTTTTTATGTAACGGGAGATTATTATGATGAATGACAGTTAATTAGAGGGATTTATTTGATTGATTGAAAAAGTCTCTGTAAAGCACGAAACGTCCCAGTTATTTTGACGGAATATTAAACTATAATATTTAGAATCCTGTTGTTCGGTTATTGGCTCTTGTTTTATCTAAATCTAAGTGTAAGACATACGAGCTTTATCTACTTATATATTTTTTAATTTATACGTATTAAAATTATTGCAATATTAAAAAAACAAATTTTTTACATTATCTCATGACGAAAGAGACCACCACCTTTTCGCGGTTTCCGTTGAGCAACAATATGTACGTAATCTATTCGTAAAAGTGAAATACACAGAACTGTGATTGCAAAAAATTGTCCTTCAATTTTACTATATGTATTTTACAAGACATTTATACTACGTTTACGCGAGCGTTACTTCTGTAGTAACTTTTACGATATATCACTCGTTTACCCGGAGTAAATTATCGTAATAAGTTATTACAAAATCCCGTTTACGCGAAGGGAAATCCCGTTTACGCGAAGGAATTATCGTAAGTTACTACAGAAGTAACGCTCGCGTAAACGTAATAATAGTAACTTGTGCCAATGTCAAATAATTAATGAAATAAAATTGCTTAAAGTTTCCTTGTGCGTAATCTATCGAGCCGGTAGAAGCAATTTTCTAATAGTAAACGTGAACGAGCGAGTAAGACGATCGGCTAGAATGCTGAAGGTCTCAAGTTCGAGTCCTGGTTTTTTTCTAACTCTTTTTGCATATATTTTTATTTTTTTAAGCAAATGAGTTGTTATGTAATACATAATATAAACTATAGGAAAATTATTTGACAATCATTAAAATTATTCGCATATTTTCTAAGAACTTTAGGAAAGTTAACGATTTGCTCATAAAAAAATAAGAAATTATTTTCAAATTACAAAATAATTTTTTTTTTATCATATAATAACAATAATATTGTTCATTAATCCTCGGTCTCGGCTTCATATACATATATATATATATGTATATGTATATATGTATGATATATATATATGTATATGTATATATGTATGATATATATATGTGTATATATATATATATATATATATATATATATATATATATATATATATATATATGTATTTGAAGCCGAGACCGAGGATTAATGAACAATATTATTGTTATTATATGATAAAAAAAAACTTATTTTGTAATTTGAAAATAATTTCTTATTTTTTTATGAGCAAATCGTTAACTTTCCTAAAGTTCTTAGAAAATATGCGAATAATTTTAATGATTGTCAAATAATTTTCCTATAGTTTTAATAGTTTTAATTTTCCTATATATATATATATATATATATATATATATATAATCAATAAATATCACAAGTAATTAATAAGTACGACAAGACCTATATATGTGCGCGCGCGCGAGCGCGAGCGCCGAGCAAAGAAGCCTAGCACGATTCTCGCCGGCTCGCGGCTGACCGAGCATCGAGCATCTGACATCACTGCGCTGAAATCTGGCATCACTGCAAATTTAGTCCGGATTCGCACCAGGGGCAAAGTCTGTAATGTGATTTAGCCCGGATTCAAACCTAGGGGCAAAGTCTGTCGGTAAGGGGCAAAGTGTGTTGGTAATCAAGGTACGGAAATCCTGGTCTCGACTTTTGGGGGGCCATTGGCTATCTGTCTATTAATCTGTGCTCGCAGTCTCTAAATATTTGTGCGTTCCAAAACCCATCCAAAAAAAAAGTGTTGCAACCTTTCCGTGATCGACGTAGTTTTTTGACGTAGAACTACGTCTTTGTCGACAGTAAGGGGGGGTAAATCCAGGCACAGCCTGCAACGAATGCAACGAAAATATGTCACACTTTGAACGTTTGTATCTTCGAAACTAATACGCGTAGAGTAATCCGTGACATCTCATTTTAAAGCTTAAGAAGTCCCATTTATGATAAGACAAGTCGGAACCTTCCACTTCTTACCTCTTCGATGCAGTAGCGTTAGAAAGTTTAGCTAAATTTCTTGTGCTATTTTCGAATGCAACGAAAATATGTCACACTTTGAACGTTTGTATCTTCGAAACTAATACGCGTAGAGTAATCCGTGACATCTCATTTTAAAGCTTAAGAAAGTCCCATTTATGATAAATCCAGCCCGAACTCTTTATTTCTTTCCGTTTAGATATAGTAGCGTTAGAAAGTTTAGCTAAATTTCTCGTAGATGCAACGAAAACATGTCACACTTTGAACGTTTATATCTTCGAAACTAATAATCGTAGACTAATAAATGACATCTCATTTTAAAGCTTAAGAAGTCCCATTTATGATAAAACAAGACCGAACTCTCTATTTATAACCGATTTTCTTGAAATGAAATTATTATAAGAACCTGACGTCTGTCTGTCTGTATGTCTGTCTGTCTGTCTGACCGTGAACTATTCATTTGTTAATAGATCGAATTTTAAAGAATTATGTATGAAATAGGTGTAGAATTTTCCGGAAATGACGGTGGTGGGGTTACTTTTTCGATACCGATTTTTTTTAAAACGGTTGTGCAGTTTTTTGTTATATTTTCGAAAATAATAATCGTAGAGTAATAAATATAGTTTTGGAAAGCTTTCGATGTAAGCTAAATGTTTTCGGGGTTAATTTTTTGTTATCGATTTTCTGGAAACCGGTTTTTATAATTTTTTTAATTTTTCGGAAAATAATTGATCGAATCTTAAAGAATTATAGATCAAACAGGGGTAGAATTTTCCGAGGAGTGCTATAAAGTGTATAATTTTTCATTACCGATCTTTTTGGAAGCCGGTACCAAAATTTTTTCAATTTTTCGGGATTTAATTGATCGAATCTTAAAGAATTGTATATGAAGTAGGGGTAGAATTTTACGGGGAGCGTCATGATGTGTTCAGTTTTTGTTACCGATTTTTTTGGAAACTGGTTTTTTTAATTTTTTTCAATTTTTGGGAAATAATTGATTGAATCTCAAAAAATTATACATGAAGTAGAGGTAGAATTTCCCGGGGAGTGCTATAAAGTGTACTATTTTTTGTTACCGATCTTTTTCTTTACCAATCTTTTTCTTTACCGATCTTTTTGGAAACCGGTTTTTTTCTCGAAAAGTATTTAAAAAATATATACTTTATTATATAGTTTTGAAAAGCTTTTGATGTGAGCTAATTGTTTTCGGGGTTAATTTTTCGATACCGATTTTTTAAACCTTCTTGAAAAGTATTAAAGAAAAAAATATACTTTATTATATAGTTTTTTAAAGCTCTCAATGTAAGTTAAATGTTTTTGCAATTTAATAAATAAATAAATGAATAAATGAATGGATGAATGGATTTAATAAATAAATAAATGAATGGATGAATGGATGAATGGATGAATGGTAAATGGATAAATGGGTGAATGGATGAATGGATTTAATAAATAAATGAATGAATGGATGAATGGATGAATAAATAAATGGATGAATGGATAAATGGGTGAATGGATTCAATAAATAAATAAATAAATGAATGAATGAATGAATGAATAGATGGATGAATGGATGAATTGTTGAATGGATTTAATAAATAAATTAATGAATGAATGGATGGATGAATGGATGAATGGATGAATGGGTGAATGGATGAAAACCAATCAACCAATTAATCAATCAATCAATCAATAATTTAATAAATCAATCAGTCAATCAATCAATCAATCAATCAATCAATAATTTAATAATTCAATAAATCTATTAAATAAAAAAATAAAAAAATAAATATATCAATAAATACTTTAAATTTAATAGTTTAAATATTGTTTAAATATTGTTTAAATATTGTTTAAATATTATTTAAAAACATAAAAACAGGAGTATTTTAAAGAATTATAATTTAATTAAGGGACATCCTCGCACGATATCTGCGTATGCGCATTGCGGACGATTAGGCTTCACTACCTTTCTCTCTCGCACGATGTCGGACACAGACTCGATGTTGAATGCCTCTTTTTTTGGATGGGTTTTGGAACGCACGAATATTTAGAGACTGCGAGCCACTGCGTCTAGGGAGCTGCCGTGACCAGCAGTGAGGGGGGGGGGGTTTTGGATTTTCCCTCGGGTGAGGGAGGATAGGTGCTTTTTGTCTAAAACAATCTAGCACAAACAATGTAAACCGTTCCTAGCAAGGATTAAGGCTCAAGTGCAAATGTAAGCACACTATATAATCTTGCCTGTTCCTTTAAGGAATTTAAAGACAAAATAAAACAAATTCCAGTTTTCATTCTTAATCATATTATATATATCAATCTCCGCAAGGTAACCCGCGGCTCTGAGATCCTCATCCAGTTTGATCCTCAAATCATCATACATGCGGCATTGAAGAACCACATGCATCAGGTCCTCGCGTTCATATCCACACTCACATCGTTGTGTATCCACATAATTCTTTCTGAAGAGCGATGATCCTAGATTATAGTGGTCCGCTCTAATCCTATTAATGAGAGTCACGAAGTATCTTTCTGCATTGATTTTACTGAACCATGGCTTGCGAGCTGTCTCTTTGTAAAACTTCGAGAAGTACATTTTTCCCTTGGCGGCAGAATCCCGTTTAATGGAGGCCTGTGTGGCCAGCCATGTTTCCTCTCTTGCGATCGCCATAAGGTCGCCAATCGGGACTTCGATACTTTCGTCTGGAGGTTCCTGTGCTGCCTCTTTAGCCAATCCATCAGCAATCTCATTCCCTGCTATGCCAACATGAGCAGGGATCCATATAAGTACGATTTTCATATTATGCTCCCTTTCGAGTGAATAAATAAGTATTCTAGTTTCAACCTCATATTTGCTCTTGTGTGTCGAAATGAAATTATTCTAGATAGCACACAGGGCTGACTTACAGTCTGACATAATAATTACGTGTCTGTTTCTTGATTCTCGAGTAGCCTTTATTAGCTTCAGTGCCGCGTCTATCGCAAAAATCTCCGCCGTATATGACGAGCAGAGTCTAGGCAAGCTAATCTTATAAGCGATATCTTGTCCGTCTATTACGACACTCGCGCCCGTGGATGGCCAATCAGGGCCGTGTGACCCATCCGTGAATATAATCTCCGATTCCTTACTCATCTGGTATTTTTCAATAATGTCTTCTATCATCTTAGCATCTGAATATTTATTGTCTATTTTCCTCGTGAGTCCAAAAGAGAAATCAATCGTAGGTATAAACGTGTGAGCTTCAAATTTACCTCTAAAACTTTCATGTATTCCCGGTGGGCCAATGAGACCCTTGGCCTTATTACACTTTTCCCATACTCTCGACATCAGTGACATCACATATGTTGGTTGGCGGTAACGCATCCAAAACTCACCGTCGTAGGCTCTCTGAATTCTACCACATACACCATCGAGGTTGTGTGCCATAGCTTTGTATAGATAGTTCCTAGCCAGCATCTCAGCGCGATCCGCCAGCAGTCTGACCTTTGCTTCTGCAACAATAACATTGTTCAGAGTGCTATTGCGATAGCCCAGGGCCGTCCTAATGCCCTTATACTGCGTCCTTTCAAGTTTGAGAACAGAATAAGCGTCTCTGGGATGGTATACAAAACTACCATAGTCTGTGACCGATCGTACCAAACTCTTATACAGCATTAGCGCAGTATTAACCTCCAAGCCTTTTGAGATTCTGCATAAATATCGAATGACCGCATTAGCTCTGTCCACCTTACCTCGTATTTCCTGAATCTGATGGGTGAATTTTAAGCCGTTATCTATCCAAATGCCTAGGAATTTTGCCTCTCGGCTGTTGAACACCTCACATCCCTGAATAACAATGCTCTGATTTCTATCATAGTACCCGCTTTTATTAAATTCCACAAGAACGGTTTTCTGCGGTTCCAAGTCAAGTCCTATGCCTCGTAATCTTTCCGCGACCAGGTTCACCGCCCTTTGAAGAAGCTCCCGGTTACGTTGTCTGTTAGGTCCGCTTATGTAAAGGCCAATATCGTCAGCAAACTCACACTTCTGCACACCCTCAGGAAGGTCAACGCACACCTTCCCCGTGTACAGCGAATACAAAACAGGACTGAGAACGGCGCCCTGCGGGAGTCCCTTATAAACAAGACGTTCTATGGAATCTTGTGAATTTACTATAAAACGTACAAGTCTCCGGTATAGCCATCCACTCACGAATTTGACCATGCCCGTAGGACAGTTAAGCGCGTCTAGTGTCCCAATCATTGTGCGATACTCGACATTATCGTAAGCCGACGATACATCGAGGAACGCAGCCAGTGTGTACTCACCTGAACACAACGAGGCACGAGTATCTGATACGATCTTAACGAGATTATCAGCGCACGACTTCCCCCTGCGAAAGCCATTCTGGGTTAAGCTAAATTTGTTCGTATTCTCCGCCCACCATATAAGGCGCTCGTTTATCATGCGCTCACATAGTTTACCCACACAGGATGATAAAGATATCGGGCGTACCTTCTCTTTGCCGGGCTTATCGATGAAAATTACCTGATAATTCAGCCATTCTTCAGGGAGCGAATTTGACTGCCATATACAATTAAACAACTCCAGTAGACAAACGAGGGCCGATTCCGGTAGTTCCTTTATCATTTTATATTCAATACCGTCCAAGCCCGGAGCTGAATTTTTCTTTATCATAGAAATTGATCTATCCAATTCTGATCTCTGGAAAGCAGAGTTCAATGCGGAGTCGTCCTCACGGTCGTTCATCAGCGGAAGGGGATCTGACCCAACGA
Organism: Temnothorax ravouxi; assembly: GCA_030770255.1. NCBI lineage: Eukaryota > Metazoa > Arthropoda > Insecta > Hymenoptera > Formicidae > Temnothorax > Temnothorax ravouxi. The sequence continues at coordinate 24,895 of JASTWP010002401.1, forward strand.
AAGGCGGAGCTAGTTTATCGATAGTCCTCTTGATTTCTTCTTCTCTGTTCTTGTTATTCCAACTATTCCATCGTACATTGCTCTTAGCATTTTTTAAAATTCTGATAGTGTTCCAAACGTAAGTCAAACTAGTGAAGCGATTGATTCCCGCGCAGAATTCGTCGAAGCATGCCCTTTTTTTGGTAGCGACCGTTTTTCTAACCACAGCACAGGAGTGTTTATACTTCTCCCATGTGTTGATAGATTTATGTCGTTTGAACTCCGCAAAAGCTTTTTTTCTATCCTGGATGACCCTGTCACACTCCGCGTCCCACCATCTGTGTTGTACTTTTCGTTTTGCCACACCAGCGTGAGATGGATCCTGTCTCTTTCGTCTTCCAGATGCGTAGTCAATCGATGTTCTGAGGATGTCGATGAATTGCTTGTAATATGTTTCAACATTTTCGGTAAAAGAATCAATATACGGTAGTAATTCCTTCTTAATCGCATCGTCCACTAGATTGTAATAAGAACGCCAGTCTGTCCTTTTTGATGTGATCCTGTTAGTGATCTTTCTATAAGGTTGCGTGTTATTATCAACAGTAAATACAATAGGATAGTGGTCGCTGTCCCAGGTATCGTCCAATTGCTCATATTCAATCCTACCCATAATATCAGCCAACCCAAAGGCCAAATCGATATTCGAGTCTCTCTGACCCTGGAGTCCAATCCTCGACTTGGTATCTGTATTGATACATAGTAGGCTTCTATCCAACATCGTATCGTGAAGAACTTCGCCACTTGATGTGGTATCCTCGCAATTCCAGGCAGAGTTGTGGGCGTTAAAGTCGCCCAATAAAATTGCGTTCGAGATATCAGGTACTTGGTCAGCTATCGTTCCGATATCCCTTTCAACGATATTTCCTCGTGCATGCCTATATAACGCTATGATATTATAATTATGTTCCAAATTTCTGGTCACAATGCCCACAAAATCGTAGCCAAAAGGAGCCTCATCCGAGGACGGCACGATGTCGAATTCAATGCCCTTCCGTACAGAAATCGAAGTACCACCGCTGTTCAGCAAATTCTTACTTTGAACAGTCCTATAGCCTGGAAAATATATTCGATTATCAGGTGAACGTCGAGTTTCCGTCAATACAACAAAGTCATAGTCCATTACTCGTTTAGATAATTCATTTGCGCTAGTACCAAATCCGCGACAGTTCCAAAGTAATAGTTTCACGGCAAAGGCAAAGAGGGAGGGTTAACCCTCCCCTCGATAACAGACTCACATTGTTTACCCGATTCACAAACCTCCATGTCCTCATTCATTTCCAGAGAGGATGTATCCTTTTCATTTGAGTTCTCCGACGCCCATTCTCTTATTTTTCTCTTCCAAACCTGCCGAACCTGCGGCATCATGGTTGACATAATCTCGTTCAAACCTCTAAGTAGATCTTGGGGATCCTGAGGCACCTGTGATGAACATTCATATGGCGAGGTTTCCCCCGTCAATTGAGCAGTAATGGTGTTCGACCAGGTTGCTCCATTCCTGGCCGCCCTTAACATAATACCTCGTTTTTCCTTATTTGTTTCACCTGTTCGCAGGTTATGTTGTTTATGTTGTTCTCGACTAGAGTTATTCAGGGGGCCCCGTCTCCTATCTGATTCCGTATATCGTTTTTTATATTCAGGGGGGCGAGGGGCGGTCGCCTCCGTGTTGGGTCGGTTGCCCTGGTTGATGTTATTGATGTGTGTATCCCGGGTCGTTTCCGCATAGGATTTCGTTCTTCGGGGGGGGAGTCTTGGCCATGATCCCTCATTTGTCAGTACATCCTCGGGGGGAGCATCAGAGCGATCACCACCTTCCACAATTCGTCTAGCACTAAAATAAGAAATATTCTTTTGAGCCATAGTCTTATTTATTTGCTTATTTTTTTCGAACACGGGGCAATTCTTAAAGGTTGATTTGTGGGGACCTCCACAGTTACGGCACTTGATAAGTTTCTCACATTGACCATGTGATTTGTCCCCGCATACCATACAATACGTTTCGCTCTTACATGATGTTTTAGTATGGCCAAACCTGTAACAGTTGAAGCACTGCCTGGTCTGCGGAACAAAGGGTCTAACCTTCAAACCTATGTTGTTATCAAATATATTCAAGTCTCTGATACCGGCTCCTTTAAAGGTAACTATAATATTGTCCGTTTCTGATAAGACAGTTTTCTTCTCAGTGCTGTCCCACACTCGTCGGTACATACGCTCCAAACTGATAATACCTGTTCTGTCCTGAATTACCGACCATAGGTCTTTTATCGATGAGGGCCAATCCGCAATGACTCCTCTTCTAATCATTGATCGTTGTTCCATAAAAGCTCTTAATTTATTAGGGATTTTCTCAATTTTCTCCAACGCTAGATTAGCCTCCACGTAATCTATGAATTCCGCCTCTGCAGTGAAGTGGTTAACCATCTCAACCGCATTTGGGCAAATTCGATTGGTTCTCAGAATCATCCATATTTTAATTAGATTCTTACCTTTTCTGGCAGTAGTCTGTTCGGGAGGTAGTTTCATTGTGATTTTAGCCCTTCCACGAAAACTATCATCGTATCTTGTGATCACGGGCAGGGTTTGTTGATATGTACTTCTTACCAACTCGCCATCACGCACAGCGTATATTTCCTTATCCTTGTCCGTTATGGGGGGCACGGCCTGATCACGTGAGTGATGGATGGATGCACTATCTTCCTCTTTAGAGTTCACATTCCCGGGCGGAGATATGTTGTCGTCTATTTTCTTATTATTATCTTCCACGGTAGCTTGTTTCAAAAGATCGCTTTCGTGGGTGTCAACGTAACTATCTACATTATTATCTATCTCCATATCTTCGCTAGAACTTTCATCCCGATGGGAGGAAATATTGCGTCTCTTATTAATCTCGTCCTCTCTCTGTTTCCTGGCCAGAGAATTCCTCCGACTTATCGTTGTCCGTCCCTCAGAATTCGTCACGGATGAGTCTCCTTCAGTTATCTGTCTTACAACTGTCTCAAACTCCTGTTCCGTAACTCCGGTCTTGATCCTTTTGCTTGACCTTATCAATGCCTCATTATCAGAAGCACGCGAGTTACCAAGCTTCGGCTGCGTACCCACAGGATCCGCCATATGGGGTAATTATACAATAACTAAAGAAAGGAGCAAAGCTCCCCCTCCGAGGGGGGAGCGCAAGTGAAAGTTAATTAGATAAGCAACTCTAAAAAGCACCCCGGATTCACGCTCGCAAAACCTATCTATACCCTGCACCAAAGCAGGAAGGGACAGGATCGAATCTGTACACGAGGCGAGGGCAGGAAACACGTCCGACCCGCACGGCGTCTCAAACCGAACTCCTGACCAGCAGTGAGCTGTAGTGAGAGGTTAGACAGCTGTCAAAAGAGCATATACAGGGTGTGTATACACAGCAAAAGACATCTTACAGCGTAACATCTGATAACAGGTAGGAACAAGACATCTTAAATAACGTATACTTTTTACGATATTTTAATTTAAATAAATAAATAAATAAATAAATAAATAAATAAATAATTAAATAAATAAATAAATTTATTTAAATTAAAATATTTAAATTAAAAAAATAGAGTAATTCCAATAACTTTCAAGTCTTAAATTATTATTTTTTTTACATATTTCGAGACGTTTGATAAGTCAGTTAAGATATAATATGAGCTAAACGATTTGTTATATATTTCTATACGTTGTAGAATTTTGCCAAAGGACTGGAATAAGAGAAAATTTTATTTTGCAATAAATATTCTAATATATTTATAATTATAAGTCAGATATGATTTGCTTTACAAAGATGCAGACTGTAATAACCATATCATATATATTCTTGCAGATAATATAAAGAAACGAGGAACTGTGTCTCCTTGCGCAAACGTATATGGCACACTCTTCTGCGTGTTCACAAGTGGATGAGCATGAGTGGATACATCTATTCATGGCTTCCGTGAACCATTTCCAAGGAAAGTCCCACGACCACCTGCAGGTTGAACGATAATTAAATATATCATTCAGAATTATACTTCCTGACCACATAGTTTAACGATGATAATAAGATTCAGATAATAAGATCAGAAGAGAGGCGGTGGATAGCAGGCAGCATGCGTAGTGATCGGCAGTGATATTAAACTTTTATTGTGCTATTTAAAAACTTTTCTAATTTAAACATTACTTTTTATACATTATTAACAGGTGATAAATCTTATAACAGACAGCACAAAGTTGTTGGATCGTTTAGCAGGCAATACCGAGCATTTCAGAAATGCGATGACTAAAGCTGGATTCATTATCAGCGGCGATAACCATCCTATTTGTCCTGTTATGTTGGGTGATGTAAAATTAGCAACAACATTTGCAGATAAAATGATGGGTATGAATATATTTTCATATAAATTATAAAATCTTTAAAGAAATAAACGATCAATGATAAAATATACAATATCTACCATATATTATCAAAGTTTTACGACTTATTCTGTTATGTTGCACGAGAATAATTTTTTTTTTACAGAAAAAGAAATTTACCTCATTGGATTCAGCTATCCCGTGGTACCAAAAGATAAAGCAAGAATACGTGTTCAGATTAAGAACTTGCGGTAATTTAATAAATACATTTTTAATAACGGCAAAGAAAAATTGAATGATTGATTCTGTCTCCAATATGCATTCTGTTTCATTATATAAATAAATAAATTGCAGTGTTAACGCTATATATTTAAGCTTATTTGTATTATACAAATTAAATATTGCAAGTATATAAGTGCATGCAAATGTTGAACGTTGAATTTATTAACAGGTGCAACAACAAATATCTTAATCGAGCAGTATATTAAAGGTGTACCTTTTTTTATACAAATTTCCAACGCGCAATGTTGTAAGTGTATAAAATCTTGAATTAGGTGTAAACTCATATTGTTATTAAACATTTGTTACATAGAATGCTAAGGTTTGCACGGTTTAACGAGATTTTCCGAAAGTTTCCTGACCTGTTGAACTCCACGCACTTCCCTTTCTAGCAATGGAAGCTGCGTGACGTGAAAGTCTTCATAAAGGTCCATTATCTTAAAAAGAAAAAAAAATAATTTAATTTATCTTTCAAGAATTTGACAAAGCAATAAATATGAAATATTATTATTCTCTAATAATTATTTAGCTCTAAAAGAATTACGAAAAACAAATTAAAATATCAGCTATAAATACAACGTTAATTAATTATCTACTATCTACAACGTTAATTAATTTATTAACGTTAATTAATTTATTAATTAATTTATTAACGTTAATTAATTAATTAATTGATTAACGTTGTAGATAGATAATTAATTAACGTTGTATTTATAGCTGATATTTTAATTTGTTTTTCGTAATTCTTTTAGAGCTAAATAATTATTAATTAATTAACGTTGTATTTATAGCTGATATTTTAATTTGTTTTTCGTAATTTTTTTAGAGCTAAATAATTATTAGAGAATAATCCAATATGCATATTGGAGACAGAATCAATCATTCAATTTTTCTTTGCCGTTATTAAAAATGTATTTATTAAATTACCGCAAGTTCTTAATCTGAACACGTATTCTTGCTTTATCTTTTGGTACCACGGGATAGCTGAATCCATTGACGTAAATTTCCTTTTCTGTAAAAAAAAAATTATTCTCGTGCAACATAACAGAATAAGTCGTAAAACTTTGGTAATATATGGTAGGAGTTGTGTGTGTATATTTTATCATTGACCGTTTATTTCTTTAAAGATTTTATAATTTATATGAAAATATGGTAAAACTGAAGGAGAGCTCCCTCCTCACCAATTTTGATGAAATTAGGCTTAATCGATTCGTTTTTGCACAAAACGAATGAATCTGGCAGAAAAAAGCCCCGCTCGGCCTCGCGACGCGAGATATTAACTGTTAAAGTTGACGACTATCAGGTTATGAGACCTGTCATACCGACGCGATGTAGCGACTACGAACATGCCCTGCGGCCACATGCACATGCTCCGTAGCCGCACGTGCATGCAAAAGATGGTCACGTGACAACTGTTTGGTTGGTAAGTCAGAAATGTAACTCGAAATGATATTCTTTCGGCGTATAGATTAGTGACGCTTTAAAAGTATTTAAGTGTTTAAAGCGCGCCAACTAACCTATGTAGATTAGTAACGCGCTTTAAAAGTATTTAACTGTTTAATGATTTTCGTTAAAGCAGGGCACACACACACGCGTGTGTATGTCCTGCTTTATAGAAGTTGTGATTTTCGTTAAAGCAGGGCACACACACACGTATGTATGTCCTGCTTTATACAAGTTGTGATTTTCGTTAAAGCAAGACACACACACACGTGTGTATGTCCTGCTTTATAGAAGTTGTGATTTTCGTTAAAGCAGGGCACACGCACACGTGTGTATGTCCTGCTTTATAGAAGTTATGATTTTCGTTAAAGCAGGGCATACACACATGTGTGTACCCTGCTTTAACGTAAAAGTTAATATCGTGCAACAATAATCTTTGGATACTGCATTTAGATATGAAAAATTGACAAGGATCATTCTATTGTGATCTTTTAGATTTTTATCTCAAAACATTTTTCGGATAAATTTAGGCCATGTTTTTGCATCGCCAACAACATCCTGAACCACTAATATGGCATAAATATTTTGGAATTGCACAGAACAATATATTATGTCATTGAGGTTGTTAATTGATCAGCATAGATATTACTCGTATCTACGCCGTATTTTCGTCTTGCGCTTTATTTAATGAGTAATAAATACAGGAAACAGTTGAAAAGATCGTTTTAATACAGAATAATGTAAACGTTAAACATAAAAATGGAAAATAACAGTTAAGAAGAGAACGCATATACGCATACATACATGGATCGGTTGCGCATTGGATTTGACTTCGCTTAAAAGCTGTTGCCGATGATTTCGCTTAGGGGCTGTTGCTCTGAATCGTGAGAGCGGTAAGCGACGACGCCTGGGGGACTATCGCCCTGAGTCGCTACCTTATTGTTCGGATGCGACAGCGCCTTGAGGTGTAGACCTTGGGTCGCCTTGGCTTGACACACACTTTACTGAATGTTTACAATTGTGTCCTTTGTATAGAATTTAAGTGTTTGTTTCGAAGGAAAGGCAAATCTCGAGCGATCTTTCGTGACCACGTAACCGATCAATACAAACGAGGAATAATCGAAAATCGGCCGTGACAACGAAGGATCGAAAACGCCGGAGCCACATCTAGCGAGCGTTGAAACTCGTCCATAAGATACCGAATTATTTATTTGTACATATAATTAATTGATATACCTATAGGTGAATGTGTGTGTGCCTGAGCCATCCGACAATCTCTTTTATTCGCTTTATAATTATGTTGTGCACGACGCATATGTTAACTACATAACAGAGGTTGAGCGCTCAAGTACATCACGTGACCACGGGACATATGCGCATGTGGTCGCGGAGCATGTCCGTAGTCGCTACATCGTGTCGGTATGACAGGTCTCATAACCTGATAGTCGTCAACTTTAACAGTTAAGGTGGTTCGATGGCTACAACAAAATGCAGAGAATTTCATGAAATTTTAATATGTTGTTCTGCAATGCAAAATAGAATTATGTGAATTTTTGGGGAATTTTTCACCGTCCCGTTTTGAAAAAAATCTACCTCAAAAACCTAAAAAGTACAATTTTAGGAGTAGATTTATTTTAAAACGGGACGGTGAAAAATTTCCAAAAAATTCACATAATTCTATTTTGCATTCCAGAACAACATATTAAAATTGCATGAAACTGGCTGCATTTTTAACATAGGTTCTTATAGTTTTTATGGGAAATGACATATATTGCATACCTTTAGAATGAAATAAGTGCAAGAAAAAATGCAAATAATAAGGAAAAAAAATATGCACATGTAACTTAATAATTTACAAATAAATGAGCGAAAAAAAGGGGAAGGTTACCGCACATTTTGTAGAAAAATTAATTATTAAAGCATAAATTGCTTGATTTTTCGTCTGCTAGACTGCCACGGTCGTGAACGACGTGAACAGCAGCACGCACCATACGCGCGGCGACCAATCAGAGCAATCCCCTTCTCTCCCACTACTTCAAATGCTAGTGCGCTGTTGCCAGAACCCCCGCGTCCCACTACTCCCCCCGATGAAGCCATCGAACCTCCTTAATATCTCGCGTCGCGAGGCCGAGCGGGGCTTTTTTCTGCCAGATTCATTCGTTTTGTGCAAAAACGAATCGATTAAGCCTAATTTCATCAAAATCGGTGAGGAGGGAGCTCTCCTTCAGTTTTACCGAAAATATATTCATACCCATCATTTTATCTGCAAATGTTGTTGCTAATTTTACATCACCCAACATAACAGGACAAATAGGATGGTTATCGCCGCTGATAATGAATCCAGCTTTAGTCATCGCATTTCTGAAATGCTCGGTATTGCCTGCTAAACGATCCAACAACTTTGTGCTGTCTGTTATAAGATTTATCACCTGTTAATAATGTATAAAAAGTAATGTTTAAATTAGAAAAGTTTTAAATAGCACAATAAAAGTTTAATATCACTGCCGATCACTACGCATGCTGCCTGCTATCCACCGCCTCTCTTCTGATCTTATTATCTGAATCTTATTATCATCGTTAAACTATGTGGTCAGGAAGTATAATTCTGAATGATATATTTAATTATCGTTCAACCTGCAGGTGGTCGTGGGACTTTCCTTGGAAATGGTTCACGGAAGCCATGAATAGATGTATCCACTCATGCTCATCCACTTGTGAACACGCAGAAGAGTGTGCCATATACGTTTGCGCAAGGAGACACAGTTCCTCGTTTCTTTATATTATCTGCAAGAATATATATGATGGTTATTACAGTCTGCATCTTTGTAAAGCAAATCATATCTGACTTATAATTATAAATATATTAGAATATTTATTGCAAAATAAAATTTTCTCTTATTCCAGTCCTTTGGCAAAATTCTACAACGTATAGAAATATATAACAAATCGTTTAGCTCATATTATATCTTAACTGACTTATCAAACGTCTCGAAATATGTAAAAAAAATAATAATTTAAGACTTGAAAGTTATTGGAATTACTCTATTTTTTTAATTTAAATATTTTAATTTAAATAAATTTATTTATTTATTTAATTATTTATTTATTTATTTATTTATTTATTTATTTATTTAAATTAAAATATCGTAAAAAGTATACGTTATTTAAGATGTCTTGTTCCTACCTGTTATCAGATGTTACGCTGTAAGATGTCTTTTGCTGTGTATACACACCCTGTATATGCTCTTTTGACAGCTGTCTTAACCTCTCACTACAGCTCACTGCTGGTCACGGCAGCTCCCTAGACGCAGTGGCTCGCAGTCTCTAAATATTCGTGCGTTCCAAAACCCATCCAAAAAAAAGTGTTGCAACCTTTCCGTGATCGACAATTTCATGAATTTATTTAATAAAATTCAATACAAAGTTATAAAAATAATTGTACATGTGATACATGATACATACATGTGTACAGCGGTGCCATATATTATATATATATATAGGTATTTATATAGAATAGCTACTGCACCTCAAAAATTAATAAAAATAGGCTCATTCGACGCATTTTGGCACGAAACGAAAGAATCTGGCAAAAAAATGCGGCGGTCTGCCCTGCGAAACGAGATATTTAGCGTTAAAGTTGACGATTCTTAGGTTAGAAATCCTGTCATACCGACGTGATGTAGCGATCATAAACATGCCCCGCGGCCACACGCGCATAGTCAGCTCTGTGGCCTGTGGCCACAAGCGCAGCGACGTTCAAATTATTATTTACAACCTCCAAATGTATTCAGTCGAACAAATACATAATAATCCGTGGCTCTCGGTACAAGATGTTGTTGGCGATGCGAAAACATGGCCCAAATTTATTCGGAAGATGTTTTGGGAGAAAAATTTGAAAGATCATAATAGAATGTTCATTGTAAAATTTGCTATAAAGCTGGGCATACACACGTGTGTGTACAGTCGATCACGGAAAGGTTGCAACACTTTTTTTTGGATGGGTTTTGGAACGCACGAATATTTAGAGACTGCGAGCCACTGCGTCTAGGGAGCTGCCGTGACCAGCAGTGAGCTGTAGTGAGAGGTTAAGCCAGCTGTCAAAAGAGCATATACAGGGTGTGTATACACAGCAAAAGACATCTTACAGCATAACATCTGATAACAGATAGGAACAAGACATCTTAAATAACGTATACTTTTTACGATATTTTAATTTAAATAAATAAATAAATAAATAAATAAATAACTAACCAAATAAATAAATTTATTTAAATTAAAATATTTAAATTAAAAAAGTAGAGTAATTCTAATAACTTTCAAGTCTTAAATTATTATTTTTTTTACATAACAGGTAGGAACAAGACATCTTAAAATAACGTATACTTTTTACGATATTTTAATTTAAATAAATAAATAAATAAATAAATAAGTAAATAAATAATTAAATAAATAAATAAATTTATTTAAATTAAAATATTTAAATTAAAAAAATAGAGTAATTCCAATAACTTTCAAGTCTTAAATTATTATTTTTTTTACATAACAGGTAGGAACAAGACATCTTAAAATAACGTATACTTTTTACGATATTTTAATTTAAATAAATAAATAAATAAATAAATAAGTAAATAAATAATTAAATAAATAAATAAATTTATTTAAATTAAAATATTTAAATTAAAAAAATAGAGTAATTCCAATAACTTTCAAGTCTTAAATTATTATTTTTTTTACATATTTTGAGACGTTTGATAAGTCTATCTAGTTTAGATATAATATGAGCTAAACGATTTGTTATATATATTTCTATACGTTGTAGAATTTTGCCAAAGGACTGGAATAAGAGAAAATTTTATTTTGCAATAAATATATTCTAATATATTTATAATTATAAGTCAGATATGATTTGCTTTACAAAGATGCAGACTGTAATAACCATCATATATATTCTTGCAGATAATATAAAGAAACGAGGAACTGTGTCTCCTTGCGCAAACGTATATGGCACACTCTTTTGCGTGTTCACAAGTGGATGAGCATGAGTGGATACATCTATTCATGGCTTCCGTGAACCATTTCCAAGGAAAGTCCCACGACTACCTGCAGGTTGAACGATAATTAAATATATCATTCAGAATTATACTTTCTGACCACATAGTTTAACGATGATAATAAGATTCAGATAATAAGATCAGAAGAGAGGCGGTGGACAGCAGGCAGCATGCGTAGTGATCGGCAGTGATATTAAACTTTTATTGTGCTATTTAAACTTTTCTAATTTAAACATTACTTTTTATACATTATTAACAGGTGATAAATCTTATAACAGACAGCACAAAGTTGTTGGATCGTTTAACAGGCAATACCGAGCATTTCAGAAATGCGATGACTAAAGCTGGATTCATTATCAGCGGCGATAACCATCCTATTTGTCCTCTTATGTTGGGTGATGTAAAATTAGCAACATCATTTGCAGATAAAATGATGGGTATGAATATATTTTCATATAGATTATAAAATCTTTAAAGAAATAAACGATCAATGATAAAATATACAACACCTACTATATATTATCAAAGTTTTACGACTTATTCTGTTATGTTGCACGAGAATAATTTTTTTTTTACAGAAAAGGAAATTTACGTCATTGGATTCAGCTATCCCGTGGTACCAAAAGATAAAGCAAGAATACGTGTTCAGATTAAGAACTTGCGGTAATTTAATAAATACATTTTTAATAACGGCAAAGAAAAATTGAATGATTGATTCTGTCTCCAATATGCATTCTGTTTCATTATATAAATAAATAAATTGCAGTGTTAACGCTATATATTTAAGCTTATTTGTATTATACAAATTAAATATTGCAAGTATATAAGTGCATGCAAATGTTGAACGTTGAATTTATTAACAGGTGCAATAACAAATATCTTAATCGAGCAGTATATTAAAGGTGTACCTTTTTTTATACAAATTTCCAACGCGCAATGTTGTAAGTGTATAAAATCTTGAATTAGGTGTAAACTCATATTGTTATTAAACATTTGTTACATAGAATGCTAAGGTTTGTACGGTTTAACGAGATTTTCCGAAAGTTCCCTGACCTGTTGAACTCCACGCACTTCCCTTTCTAGCAATGGAAGCTGCGTGACGTGAAAGTCCTCATAAAGGTCTCAAAATCTCGTTAAACCGTACAAACCTTAGCATTCTATGTAACAAATGTTTAATAACAATATGTGTGTGTGTGCCCTGCTTTAACGAAAATCACAACTTCTATAAAGCTGAGCATACACACGTGTGTGTGCCCTGCTTTAACAAAAATTACAACTTCTATAAAGCAGGACATACACACGTGTGTGTGTGCCCTGCTTTAACGAAAATCACAACTTCTATAAAGCAGGACATATACACGTGTGTATGTGCCCTGCTTTAACGAAAATCACTATTTCTATAAAGCAGGACATACACACGTGTGTGTGTGTGTGTGCTTTGCTTTATAACGAAAAAATCACAACTTTTATAAAGCAGGGCATACACACGTGTGTGTGTGCCCTGCTTTAACGAAAATCATTAAACAGTTAAATACTTTTAAAGCGCGTTACTAATCTACATAGGTTAGTTGACGCGCTTTAAATACTTAAATACTTTTAAAGCGTCACTAATCTATACGCCGAAAGAATATCATTTCGAATTATGTTACACTTCTGACTTACCAACCAAACAGTTGTCACGTGATCTGCTGCATGCGCGTGCAGCCACTGAGCATGCGCATATGGCTGCAGGGCATGTTCGTAGTCGTTACATGTCGTCGGTATGACAGGAATCATAACTTGATTTCTGTCAACTTTAACGTTTAATATCTAGATTCTAATATCTAGATTCTTTTGTTTCGTGCCAAAATGCGTCGAATGAGCCTATTTTTATTAATTTTTGAGGTGCAGTAGCTATTCTATATAAATACCAACACTTTAACATTTTTTTTATGATTTCAAAGAACATTTCATTTTCTTTGATTATTTATGATTTCTTGGAGTTACACTTCATTCGGTCGGTAGCATGCCGTAGCCACTCCTGAATCATCTCTCCTACATTTTGTAAAGTACAGCCTTTTTTATCCGCAACATATTCTGCAACAGTTTGTAATATTATTTATTAATTAATGACATTATTTAGAAGTAAGAAAATACATATGCAAGAAAATCTTACGATATACGTTGCAATGTAAATATACATCCATAAAATTACATTAGCAATCTCTATTAAATTTCTTTTTTCTCCAACAATCAATAAATAGCTACAAACTTAACATGACAGCTATAAATTTAAATTAATATATTACACGTTAACTATGTTTTAAGAAATATATGATTTTATTACATTAATTTTAAGACTACTTATTGATCATTAAAGTAAAGAAAAAGTTTTCTGAGTATTTTACAAGTTTGATTAATTAATCGCGTGTATCATTTTATGGATATTGTTTTAAAGTTATATCTATTAAGAAGGATCAAAACTTATGGTCAAAGTATCATAACAGTTCTAATTGACCAAATCCAATGGTTGAATATTTTGCAAATTTTAAGCATATATTTTTCATGTATGCAGGGTGTGTTACCTGATTCGTGCCCTTACTATTTACATAGTAATATTTTTTTATCAAAAATTGAGTCAAAAAGTCCTGAACCATTTTTTTCTATAATGCTTAGTAAAATAGTAACTATTGAGAGTTAATTTACTCCAGTGCTGTTCTTTATAGGCAGCCGTACATTGTGAGCTGCGCGCCTGGTAGTATGAATCAATTTTACTAAACTATGGAAAAAATGGCTCAGGACTTTTTAACTCAATTTTTGGATAAGAAATATTGCTGTGTAAATAGTAAAAAGAGCAAATTAGGTGACACCCTGTATATTAAAGTATCAAGAACATAAAAAATACCTGTTATTATCGTTATAAATCCTGTATCTTTTACTTTCTGACCAGTCCATGATAATTTTTTACAAATTTCATCGCTATAAGGACATATTTCACAATATTCCGTGTTTGTTTGGCAAAAGTAACTCCTCCAATTTTTAATATTTTTGTTTTCTGTAACAGAATGTATATTATATTAGAGTATTTCCTATTTTCTTTATTTACATACAATATGTATAATCTTTTTATTTCGGATAAATAAATACAGATAAATAGATGTAATAATTTAAAAAAGAAAGCTTACAAATTGTTTCCTGATGACTCTATCTTTTTGTAATTCGTCTTCAAATTTCTTAAAATCGTCTACTGTTGCAAGCGGAAAGTTGGGTAATAGTGGAGTTGTATCCTGTACCTGTTCTTCATCATTCATATATGTTTCTTTATTACAAATAAAATTTGTAATCTCGTTTACTTTTTTAATCAATTTATCCACATTTTGGTACAATAAACATTGTATCTTACAGCATGTATCTATATTGAACAGAAAATGTAATTGATTTTTTTTTCAGAAAAGATAAAAAAATATCTTTATTTCGATCATATTGTTTGAAACAAATTTTTTTAATTTGAATAAAATGACAAATACAATTTTGTATACATACCACAGCATGTAGGCATGTGGCATTCATTGACATTGTTTGTATCTAATATATTATTTTTGTCAACCAAATCACCTATATTTTTTTGTCTTTCATTAAACGTCTGTTCGTTTACTATCGACTGTTCATCGTGAGACATTTCATTCTCTTTGTCGCAAAAATATGATGTATCATGCATATCTCATCTGTTTTTAAACAAAATATCCACTTTCTAATTTTTATCATTCTTTTAAATACTTTTTTATTACAGATAATTTAATTATTTAATTGAAAAATAACTGAAATTGTATACATACCATCTAGGTCATCATCATAACTATTGCTTGCACAACTAGATCCTGGCACAGATACAGGAGCATTTTGAGGGTTTGAATTATTTTTTCCTATGTATTTTACAAAACATTTTATATTATAATTACACGTATTACATAGTGTGTGTGTGTGTGTGTGTGTTGCATCTATTATATTATAAACTAACATATATATATATATATATATATATATATATATATTTAAATATATAGTGATTCAAAAGGTTACTGTCAAAGAGAGCATATATAGAGGTTGAAATAAAACAACTTTTGATTAAAGACGTATGTCACAGTATAAGTAGATACAGTATATGTTCACTCAGGCCAAAACTTAAAATGGTTTGCACACTCAACAATATGGCGGTCAATAAGATGGAGGAGAAAGATTGTATACCTATTGTGATGTATTGACAACTGAGTATGTACATCCCTGTATAGTTCCCCGAAACGTAGGTATGCGAAACGTAGGTATGTAAGTAAGAGCGGGGATCGAGTCAGTTGTCCTGTGGTCGTCAAGTAAAGCGCACCAGTCTCATTGTACTATATATATATCAAATACATATATTAGTTAAGTAACACGGAGTTCAGTCTTTGAGAACCCAGATACGTAACACCTATATCCTTCTCTGCGAGCAATAGAGAAGGGCAGACATACAATTTCCACATTCAACATCATGGCGGACCATTTCACTTCAGATCATTGAACTATAATAACCATACTGGAAGGAGCACTGCTATACCCCCACCACGGTTTCTCACAATCCGAGAGGGATAGTTGAACGGGTACCGTGTTGTCTCTTTCTAACGTAAACTACTGTTAGCGTCCAATGTACGAAAGATGGCGCGGTAGCAGCTCGTAGGAGGTGAAGGACTAGGGGACTTATTCCTCTCGCGTATTCGAGTAGTAATGGGGGGAGATACATGGCTGAACGTCGAGCAGAACGGTCGTGTATGGATGAATAAATCAAACTATTGTATCTTCTAATATTAATCGAACGAGTGTACGAATTATTTACGGATCATTCCCTTTCCTTATCAGTAGTGCGGAAAAGGTGGATCGCGAACGATTAAGGTTAACACGAGTTAACACGTCAGAAGTGGGATAAAAGACGGCACGCGAAAACGACGAAGAACGACGTAGAAATACAGCACGCGAAACGACGATAGAACGACATCCTATTATTCGTGAGAACAGTGCGGGACAGAGAGTGTGAGCACGTGAGAAATTTGAGCGGGTACGATAAAATGATGGACTCGACCGTTTTGAGCCCGGAAGTGCAGGCGATTATCCAGTTGCTTATGGACGGTCAGAGAAGGATGTTTATGGACCAACAAGAACGATTCATGCAGACGGTGCGACCCGGGGGAAGCAACACCGGGAATGCAATGGAAGCCGGCGGTACAATGTCGTAGAGTCCTAGATAATAGAGAAGCGACATTGAAAAGAATGGTCTGATTGGCTAACTAAATCACGTGGTCCAGCGCCATTTTGTTTCTCGCTTATGGTTAAATAAGTAAGGTTAATGTACGTTCCTGCTGCACGTGAGACCGGTGAGACAGCGCGAGACATTGGTACACGGAGGAGAAGGAAGCCAAAATCATAGAAAACATATCGTCGTCGCAGCCTGATAACGTGGCCGCGAGTTACAAAAAGACCAAGAGCAAGACGTCCGGCAGGAAGAAAGACGTCAAGATCAAGGTGGGCGAGCAAATGTCAGATACTGAGCTGGTGGATCCTTTGCCGGAGAAGTTACGCTCGACAGTGAACGCCAAACTGAAGAACGATCTAATCGTGTGCGCGGTGATCGGCACCCTGTCTTTCGGAATTCATCGTACGACGGTGTTCACCGCCCTGCAACCGGAGCTTAATCCGGTACTGTGGAGTATCGTGAGTTGCTTGGGCTTTCTCCTGTACTATATCGTGCCGCAGCTGCACAAGCAGCTGCCTTGGCTGTGCCTTTCGAGACCGGTACTACGTAGTCATGAGCACGCGCAATTCGAGGTACGAGAGCCGGTGAGGATCATATGGTTTGAGAAGGCCTACGTGGGCCTATGCTTTCTCGAGCGGAACGTGCTTTATCCGGTCGTTTTCCTGCGTATTCTCCTATTAATTATGACGTAAGTACTCTCACATATATAAATCTTTATTAAATATAAATTATTCTACCTATTGAAAAGAATATTAAACTTTTATTGTTTTTTTATAAGAAACATTCTTTTTTCCTCTTCAGGATAAAGTGCTGTATACATACGTGTACAAATATTTACAAAAGTAAGGGACGGAAGGTAGGAGACAAAAACAACAACAAAACTCTTATGTTTCATCGTTTTCCTAGAAATGAAGGACAGAAAGCTAGATGGATTAACAATATTAGGAATATTAATGGATCTACTTGGGAGCCTAAGGATCCATTGTTTGTGTGCTCTGTAAGCTGCAATGTAGCAAATATATACATATACATATATAGCGAAGTCATTTACTGATAGCATGCATATTTTTTCAGGAGCATTTTGACAGGTTTTCTTGGGAGCGTGTTAGAGAAGATGGTAAGAGGAAACTGAAAATCGGAGCAATTCCTTCAGTTTTTAACGATAGTCTCCCATCGAAGAAATTTAATGAACATACATATTCAATGCCATTACAGGACATTTACATTAATTATGACAAGTTTAGTTTCTTATAATAGTCAAATTAAAATACAAAGCCTGCCATGCTGATTAACGTGAACTAAAATTTAATACTCTGTCAAAAAAATTCATATCTCACCAAGATACTTTTCTTCCATTGTATAATAATTTTCATTGCTCTTAGTGCCTTGTACAATTTTATTACTCCATATTTTTCTCAGTAGCTGATCCTTCGGTAACTTAAATAATTGAAATCTATTTTCCTCTGATGTTGTTGAGCATGATAAAGCAACACATTTTCTTGCCATTGTAACTACAAAATAATAAATTTATTATTTTTTATAAGAAAAATAAAATATTTAAAATAATGAATATTCTTAAAAAATATTTACATCTTATCCTCCTTACTTACATTTTTTTTTATCTTGATAGGTTGTCTCCTCGTCGTTTTACTTTTTGCCAATTCCAATACATGGATGAGCGTCCAAACTACTCCAAACTATACTTTACGCGTCATTTTATGCTAACCTCCTTTGACCGTGGTCTTCTCCATATGGAGAAACAAAATGGCGGGTTTATCGATATATCGCACCTATCGATTTCAATGTCGCTTCTCTATTATCTAGGACTCTACAATGTCGTATCATGTGATGCCTGACTTAAATCATCAACTCGAGAAGTTTTCGGGTGAAGGCGATCCGAGAGAAGCAGATTATTGGCTACGAAACGTGAACGACATGGCGCGATTACACCAATGGCCGAACCAATTCAAATTAGAGACGGTTAAGATGCGTCTTGAGGGCGCTGCGAGACACTGGTATATACGTAGACAAACGG
>JASTWP010002402.1:0-43342 GCA_030770255.1 Temnothorax ravouxi
CGTTTCGTACACACACTAACCTGCTTTGTCACAATAAACTGCTGAATTGAAAATTTTGAATCTAGAATTATCAGATTGCCTGGCAACATCAATGTAAAATGTAGATAAATTAAATGTAAAATAAAAAATCTATAAATCAAATAAAAAATAATTTTGATTTTGATTTGAATAAATTATTCAAACAAATTAAAATTGTTATCAATTTTATTAATGTACATTCTAATTTATATAATTGTCAAACTATGTGTACATAAAACGTATTCGTCAAATTAGCAAGTTCTTTCTGAACAAATATTTTATTACTTTTAGATTATCAACAGTTCTACCCTATCCATCACTATACAATGACGAACATCTTATAAAAGACAATTCAAAAAGATCGCTCATTTTATTAATGCCACTATCACAAACACAAAATGAACATGAAAAACCAAAGGAAACAATCCAAAAGACAAAACGTTGCGGTACACAACATCGAAAAAATAGATTTTTGTTATTATCGACAAAGGAAGATAGTAATAAAATAAGATCCACTGATAAAAATATCAACGTGGGAATCTCTAAGCAAAATTCAGATAACCATATCATAAAAAACGCAAAATACTCGCAGAAAAAATCGCCAGCGTCAAAAAGAATGATAGCTGAAAACACTTGAGGATGAAATGATTCTGCGAGCTCTCAAAGACAATTTAAATGCGGAGGATGTAATTATAAATTTAAAGTCTCAAGAAAAGGCAAAGAAATGTAATACAGAAAAATATATTTGCCATTGCAAAGAAGAGAATTGTTTCGCTAGTTCATCAAAGAAAAGTTCTTCAGGAATGTTAGGTTCCTCCAGAATAGACAAACCTGAAAAGACAAATTATCAAAAAGTAATAAAATATGAAAACGCCAAACCAGATATCTTACAACAAAAATCGCCAATATTATACCACGAAAGTCTTCATGAATTGCCTCTACCTAATCTGATCGATCATTTCTCAATACAACCTTATCAAGAGAGATTAAACATTCCCCCTGTCCCAGTTCTATATGGAATAATACCAAATGTTTCACCTCACATGGTTGAAAATGAAAGAAAATATATTAATGTCCCATTTGAGGACAGATCAAATTATTTAGTCGGAAGTAACCAATATCAACCAATTATTCGTGAAAAACCGTGCATTTGCTCACTTATAACTGAAAGACATCAAGATGAAAGTTCCATGTCAGTTACTTCACCTTCGACAAACTACGTTGACGCAACCACTATTAGGGAAACGACAAATGATCTTGAGTCAAATAATCTGATTGGTCAAACTGAAGAAGATCAAGAACATTTTCCTAAATTGACTACAGAAGCTTCGAATGTAGATTCATCAGCGAATTCAGAAACAGAAACTAATTTGCAATTGAATTATTATTCGACTGATGTAACTGAAGAAAGTAATACTATAAGTTCTTTTAATTTAAATAAAGTCACGCCCAAATCTAAAGATTTTACAGAACAAACCGAAAGAAATCTAGATAATAATCTCTCTAAGCTAATGACATATTCGACAGATTATGTTGATATAAGCAGCACACCATCCTTCGTCTATGACGGAACGAATGATGGAAAACTTATAAACATGGAAGA
This sequence comes from Temnothorax ravouxi, assembly GCA_030770255.1. NCBI lineage: Eukaryota > Metazoa > Arthropoda > Insecta > Hymenoptera > Formicidae > Temnothorax > Temnothorax ravouxi. Next base: position 1,622 of record JASTWP010002402.1, read on the forward strand.
ATGCATACAGCTATTTGGTCGCGATGTATGCGTACTCAGTGCGACGTCACCAAAAATGCTTGCCAAACAGGTGCAAGAAAATAATCTTAACAAGTATTCTACGATTAGAATTCCGGAATATATTACACAAATGTCCGCTAGAAAAGAAACAACGTTGAACAACATTGATTACTCAGACAAACTTAAAACAACTGACCCATACTTTACATCGGAGTCGTCCACTAACGGAATCAATAAATCAAATTTTAATTTAAATAAATATATTGAATCAACTAGTGCAAAATCAAATGCTAACGTTGATGAAGCTTCTCTACGTGAATTTCATCAATATCCAAAATCTATCGAACAAATTTCTAGGCCAGATGTTGACTACGATAAAAATAAATCATTTAGTACTATAAAAAATATACATACTCCAATAAAAAAATTGACGGATCCAATAGCTGAAAAGATCGCGAAGACAGAAAGAAATAAATTGTTAGGAAAGAGTAAAAGTCACACAACTAAATTATTGTTAAATCCAAATGATGAGGAAATAATAGCAAGTTCAACTTTAGGTGAGAAATTCCTTTATTCTACTCCTTCATATAAATCTAGCAGTGATGAAGAAGCTAACAATTTGAAGATTAATCAACAGAATCGGATAACAAATACAAATTCCAATTCAAATACTTCTCCTAAAGAAAAAACGACAATTATTAATTACGATTTTAAAACCGGATATAATTCTAAAGAGCAAAATAGAAACTACTTAAAAGAATCAAATACGGATTCTGAAAAAAAGATCCCTCAAGAACATTTTAAAGAAAAGACTACCACTAGTTCTACTTCCATAACCGGATATAACTTTGAAAAGGAAACAAAAAAGAAAATAATAGGAATAGAAGCCAGCGTCCATCCGGGAGAGATTTCTCAAGAACAATCAACAACGACACAATATTTCGATGATAAAAAATCAAGTAATTTAAACCACAAAGAAAATACCACCAACAATCTCGAAGCACCCATCGATTCTTCAACGAGCAGATTACCATTTTGTGACAATACGTTGCTTTTAAATTCCATCAGAAAGGTCATAAATGATTTTGCATTGGATGCTCGCTTAACTAGAACAAAAGATTTTGATGAAAGCATTCTTCAAACGCAAGGTAAAAATTTACTGCCAGAAATTCTGCAAGTTCCGAATCTGAAGAATATCTTGTCGATGCCGCAGATAGAGAATACGATCGTAGAAAAAGTAAAAGATGTTTTGTCTTATGTCACAGCTATTCCCAGAAAAGATTTCACAAACGATTGGTCACATGGTGTGATCAAAAACACTTTACACAGCATATTGAATCCTCTTTCTGGTTTTCATCACAAGCTCCCACCAATGACACTCGAAGAGCATCAATTCAAAGACGGACAATGGAAGACCAATTTAGTGACTTTAGCACCAATTTCAGATCAAAAGTTGTCGAAAGGAACACCGGAAAACTTGCGGGAGAGTATCAAATATCTTCTAAGCTCCCCGGCAATCGCGTCGCAAACAGATCAGCCTATCGTGCGGAATATGATTGTGCAAAGCGTGAAAAATAGTTTAACCAACGATGGAGATGATAAAATAGATTCGATAATTCAGGCACTAAATGATGTTCTCCAGATGTTAAAAAATTCAAAAGATATTAATGCATTAGAAAAAAGCAATGAAGTTATTAGTGACGAAGAAGATACGGACATGACTTTCTCACAAGAAATTCCAACAAATAATTATGAAATAGGAAAAAGTGTTGATAATTCAACATTAAATAACAAACAGAATCTCGACATCAAAGAAGATAAAATGGACAATACGAAAATGCAGATCACAGACTATCAAGAAGCTAAGACATTAGAAAACAACGCAAATATATTAACTACTTCTGAATTTCCGCATTTATTACAATTATCTGGAGAAGAAGAAGAAGAAACAACAAATAAAGTCATTGCTAAAATAAAAGAAAATATTAAAGATTTTGGACAAATAAAAAAGATAGATGTGCAAGATGATGCAGAAAAGAAATTAGTTGAACTACTGCAACCTAAAATAACTTATCACAAAGGTATTTTACAAAATAATCCTAGCATATTAGAAACTCTTGAACCAGATTCAACAAAAGCTGAACAATACATAAAAAGCCATCGCATCGATGAAGAAAGTGTTAAAGATACAGCAACAATGACAAGTTTTATACAAGAAACTTCACCTAATTACGCACAAGTATCAGATGGCATAATTTTAGAAAATATGGCAAGTACTAAAGATATTGGAAAGGAAGTAAAACATGCATTAAATGAAAAAACATCGACTACTTCAACTGAGATTGATCCATTAATAATATTAGAAAGAATTAAGTTTAATTTGCCACCAACAAAGTATTATTCGCCAGAGACTTTAAAATATGCGACAAATCATCGTATTAATGATAAAAATGTTGAAATTACGACAGCATCCAAAAACTTTATGCAAGAAACTTCATCCAATTATGCACAGGTGTCGGATGGTGTGATTTTAGAAAATACAGCAGAAACTAAAGATGACGGAAAAATAAAATATCCATTAACTACTACATCTGGTAATTTAATTTCATCCACAAATGTAGAACATAGAGATTATAAACCCAACATTATTTCAACAGGAAATGTTTTAGAATCGCAACAGAATTCACAGCAGAATTTCACAGATGATAACATTATTAAAATCCACGAAGTTACTACGGAGATTCAACGAACTTATGCAAAAACTACGTACTTCAAAGAGGGGGTTTCTAGTGACGATAGCTCAAGAATTAGTTCGCCCTCGTTAACTTGTGAAACTACAGACATACGTGTAAATAACAACGATAATGGTGATAACGATAACGATAACAACAATCTAATTGGCAACAAAATAAATAATATTGATAATGTCATAAAAGCGAAAGAAATAATTGTTTCTTCTTCCAAATCAGCTGCTAAAAATGATCCTCCTCAGCTATTTTCTTCATCAATTGTTCCCGATGATATCTCGGAACTTCAGAGATCGCAACTTTATTACACCAGTGACGGCATGAAATTACCGTTGGAGATAAAAAAATTAGAAGATGGTTCTTATGCATTATCGATCTCTAAAAATATATGCGAGCAGATTCTGACAAGAAAATGTCCCTGCTGCGTGCCGCTGCAAGGATACGTAGTTCGATCATTAAAAAATCATCAACAAGAAGATATGCATGAGATGACTTTAACGACTACGGAAAAGAAAAATCAAGAAGATATGTATGTAAATAACATTAAAAGAGATAGTCAATCGGTTCAACTATTTAATACATTGATAACGAGGAGAAGCGCCTTGAAGACGCAAAAATCAAAAGAAGAAGAAAAGATAAACGCGCACCATCCATTGAATCAAAATGATAATAATCTAGCAATCATTTCGATGCCCGTCATTGATTTCGCAAAAAAATACAATCTATTGCTCGATTTCAATGAAAAAAGAATACTATTTAACGAAGTCGAATTGCAAAACAAAATGCAAAATTATGATAAGTTGTTAATGAAATCAGGAACAGTATCTGAATACGATCGGTCAGAGAAAACAAATCTCAATAATTATCCTGATAATAAGAAAAATAGATTAGTGGGTGAAAATAATGACGCAATTGATAAAGTTCAAGATTTGATAAATGTTCGCGAAAAAAAGGATATTCCGAATATTTTTCCGATACTTCCAATTACTAACAAAATTTTTAACTTGGGAAAAAATTCTGAAGAATTTGAAATACGAAAGGTAAATGCAGAAATGAATCAATCGGAAATAGGTCAAGATTCAAAATTACGTGAAACCGCAAACGATGTTCAAAAAATAAATCTTGTACAGAAGATAAATTTCGAAGATCAAGAAAAAACCAATCCTATTCTTGAAGGAATTAATATTTCCGGAAGATCAAAAATAAGCAAAGACGAAATGAAATGGAACAAATTATCGGATATTGCAGAAGGTAATTACCATATAATTCGCAATAATAATTTTAAGATAAAAAGATATAAGAAAATAACGGAAATAACTTTGTTTTAGGAAATACTAATAAGGTTTTCCGCAAAAAGGAAAATAGGGAGCATGAAGTAACGGAATTGACCGACAATAAATATAACGTTTCAGAAATTAAAAATTTTAAAGAAAATATTGGAAAGTCGTCTAGATATCAACGAAATACAAATGACGTTGCAAATAAAGGGACAGAACTAGTAAAATCTATGCTTTATTGGATCAAAGGTCTTTTCGTAAATAAGCATTAAATATTAAAAAAATGACTTTTAATATATGTATAAAAAACACTTTATTATTATTAAAATATTCTTTATGTATGTAAATATATAATATTTTTAATAGTTCTTATAAATTGTATAACATTCAACTTTATCTTTTCGTTGCTATGTTTCATAATTTGCAATAATTAAACTAAGTTATTGTATTATTAAATATTATTAATCAAATAAAATGTAATAATTGTTACTTTTTTATTTCTCTTTTACCTAAATAATCAAAACCTTATTAAATATATCAAAATTATGTGTCCTTTGATTATTATACGATAATTCTATACCAACACTGACGAGATATTAAATTTTAAACACTATATCAATCCTGGGCAAGTTATCGAGACACTATCAATGGGGCTGATCGCAGGGGGCCCGGGGATAATTAAAGGTTTATCGAATATTATCGACTGTAAATTTTTTGATTATATTAGTATAATATAACAAATATATCTGAATAATTAGTTAATATTAAGTTCGTAATGTATTAACGTACATTATATTCATCAAAATTAATATACATTATCACATAAATAAAAATGCATAATAGTTATCGATCGATGGATAATCAAATCCGAATGATAACAATAAAGAGTTGTAGTTTGTAATTAAAATTGAATATCGGAATAAAAATTAATGTTATTTTATGAGTTATTAGCTACTTACATTTTAACAGTCACGCAACTTCCATAAGATTTGTCTTTAATAGTAAGAATTCAAGTAATGTTTTATCGGACCAAATCATGTAAGCAATATAACAAATCACAAATTTTATAACAGATATGACTCGATATATTTTTATTCCAAAAGAATCCTCATTTCTTCAAATATAAGAATAATTTATATCGGGTGTGAGAATGACGTAATCGACGTAATCTACTAACCTGGCAACATAACCTTGAAGACTTTTATGAGTCAGGACAGTCAGGCAGTCAGGCAATAGGTTATGTCGATCAAATACCCGATACCGAATGCTTTGACGTTTCTGTCGACGCGATTCGGACATGGGTTTGTTTGGAAAGTCGCAAGAAAAGAATCCTAAAGAAATGGTGAGTTGCTTTAAAATATTTTCTTTGACTCTCATTTATTGGCGTTAATTATATATTATATAGGTTCAAGAATGGACTCACAAATTGAGGAAGGAAGGTTATCAGCTTGACAGACAGGTTAGAGGTAAGATATGTAGAAAAATTTCTTAGAAAAGTTTGTAAAATCGAAAAATAGAATCGCAATTAATCAGCAAAAAATCTTAATATGAAATCTTAATATTAAAATCTTAATCTTAATCTTAATCTTTTAGAAACTTGAAACATTAAATTAGATATATTAGGCACGGAAATATTTAAGATTTTAATTTTTACATTAGATAAAAATCTATCAAATCTAGGAAAAATATGATTTTAGGAAGATTCTTAAATATTTTTTTAGAATCTTTAGAATTTTTGAAATTAATCTAGCCTTTTTCCTTTTACATGATTCTTTTTTTATTTATTCCTAGATATTATTCGTATATAAATGTTGCTTTTTTGTTTAGCAATTCAGAGAGAGGAAGAGAAAGTTAAACGTTCCCTAAAGGAAGCAGCAAAAAAAGGAGATAAAGATGTATGTAAAATCCTTGCAAAAGAGATTATAAGGGCACGTAAAGCTTGCAATAAGATTTATACTTCCAAAGCGCACTTGAATTCTGTATCGTTACAAATGAAAAATCAGTTAGCAACAATCAGAGTTGCCGGTTCGGTCTCTAAATCTACAGAAGTAATGCAAGCAATGCAGTCTTTAATAAGAGTACCCGAAGTAGCCGCAACCATGAGAGAAATGTCAAAGGAAATGATGAAAGCAGGTATTATCGAGGAAATGTTAGACGAAACGATGGATTCTATTGAGGATTCTGAGGATATGGAGGATGAAGCTGATGAAGAAGTTGATAAGGTAGATCGTTATTAGTAATACTATTAGTGAATAATAAAGTGAAATGCATTAGAAAAAAACAATTCAGAACTTTTCAACTTATTTCTTACAAAGGAATAACGCTATGTAGTTAGTAGATGCTCTATTTTATTGCGTATTTTATGCATGATGCATTAAAAATACTTAAAAGGATTGTAACAAATAATTTTTAGAAATTTTTCATTAAACTCAATATATACAAATGATCACTATAAGATAAAATTCCTTTATATTCTCTCTCAGATTTTATGGGAAGTGACAGCTGGCCAATTGGGCACAGCTCCCGCAGTTGTAACAGAAAATCCTGGAATTCCTTCTACCTCTGCAGAAGAAGAAACAGAAGAAGATGACAAAGAACTTGAAGAGATGAAGAACCGATTGCAAAGTCTTCGCAGTTAGATGAATGATTAAAAAATGTTTGTATCATACAAATGTCAGGGAAATAAGTATCTTAATAACATTTATTAAATAAATAACACAAGTTATAAATAGTAGCACTTGCCTATTTATCATAATGTTATTTTGCTATTTAATGTAAATATTGTATTATCATATTGTAGGTACTGTCGCTTTATAGAACAAGCATTTTAAGCACTATATTTTTACATTCATTGTTCAATAATAATTTTCTTTAGACTTACAATTATGAATTATTATGAAGAGAAATTATGTAGATTAAATTAAAGTTAAAAGTAAATTATATGATACATATTGCTAAAAAATTTTAAAAATCAAAATTAAGAAAAAATTACAAGAGAGAGTAATTGAAATTAAGCTTTTAGATAATGTAACTTTTCTCATCTTTTATATTTTGTTATATGTTCAAAAAGTATAATAGAAAAACTTGGAATTTGGGTCTTAACATTTACAATCTTTTATTTTTTAGTTTGCGATTCATTTTGATATTTGCTTTAAATTTTCAAGTTATTTATAAGTTAGAATGGAAGAAAACATACAGCTGCAGCAAAGCAAACTCAAGCTATCCATACAGTATTGATGATTATTAATTGCTGTTAATTATTTAAACAATTTGAAATATAATGTTGAAACTTTAACAACTTTGTAGTGAGATGAATTTTATGTTGAATAATATTGTTAACAAATAAATTATAATATTATTATTATCGTAATTTATTTTTATTATGACTGTATATCCGTTTAAAAAAGAACATTGATCGGTTGGATTTTATTTAATAATGCTTCCTTTATTGAGCATTAGAAAAAACAATTCAGAACTTTTTAACTTATTTTTCATTAAGGAATAACGCTATGTAATTAGTAGATGCAAACTATTTATTTAATGAACATAATAAGAATTAAATCTATGAACCAATTTATAAAAATTGTTTCACTTAACATAAATTTTATTTGTAATAATATTGTTACAATTATTAATATTATTAATGCCTTATATAAATACATAGTAAAAATAATATTCTTCGATTATGAACATATATCTATATATCTCGAAAGAGAGATTGTTTTTCTTCTTTTACAAATGAGTTTACGTATTGTGTGTTGTAGAGAAGAAATATTCCTTAAAAATAATATATTTAATGATTAATATACAATGTACGTATATAGGTCAAGCACTCATATAAATTTTTTCTGCAAGATCTGTGTTTATTTCATTTGGCAGAGAAACTGTGTTTATACTTGAAAGGTATCTTTGATTATACATTTCTTTTCAAGCAATCGTTAATTACTTTCAAAAAGTTTCTTTAGATCGTCTATCAAGAAGACACCTCCATAAATTGTGAAAGATGTGAAGATATTTACAAATAATTTACTTGTGGCATCTATCTCTACTAAAAAAGGTCTTTATCTATAATATGTATAATATCATCAGATATTTTATCATATCGTATATATTACATTGTCCAAGAAGGACCAGAAATCCATAATTGAAAAATAAAATATGAAGATTACCGCTACCTTAGAGGGAAAGAGAAAAATATACACAACAATGGTTCTCCTTTGTAGCACAATTTCTCTGTCAAATGCCATTTTCACAAAATGTGCACTAGCTGTGTAGGTTTATGTGTGTGTGTGTGTGTGTGTAGTAAGCGAGCGCACACATCATGCACCCACCATTATTAATACAGAACACGCAGCTAATTAATATAATGTGCGTTTATTAAACTTATTAAATAAAATTAAAAGAGGACTTCGAATCGGTGACAAAAACGGCAAACTTATAAATTATGTAATTATGAGCTTATAAATATCTATGCATCAAAAGTTAAATCGTAGAAATGTAACAAATTATTTTTGTAATCATTTATGCACAAAACATAAAATTATAATTCAATTCTTGGATGTTTCCTTTATTTTTAAAAGTTATTTTGCGAAACACTTTTTCAATCGTTTGTATTGTTCAAATAAATAAGTAAACTTTTGAGGAATTCTTGAACATTATCCTATATGACAAAGTAATTGAAAAGCTTGTCTCATCGAGAAAGTGTATTAAATATTTGTTTTCAAAAAGATGCAAGCAATTCGTGCAATAGCATTCGTAAATTTCGTCAAGTATTTTCTAATCAACAAGCTCATGTAAAAATCTTGACTCTAAAATATATATTTTTGCAACTTCAAAGTTGATCGATTACCATGTTAACGATTGACAATTTCAACGTCGCCCTAGCCTGTGTCGGTAGCCGACGCATTAGCGGTATCATTTTTCTAAAGAAATATTTAATTTCACTCTTGATAGGAAACATAGTTCTTCTCGTGGTTCCCGTAATTCTTTTTTGTCGCTTTACTTTCTTTCTCTTCGCCGGAATTTTCTTCACTTTCTCCAACTCCTCGAAATACTCTCTCTGTTGTCCTTTTACCTGCATTAGTATTAAGAGTTATTAAAGTGAATTATTATTCATGAATACAATTACAAATGCAAAATAATTTTTTATTTACTTATTGATTAATTTTCATATATTTCAATTGTCATTTTACCACACTTGTATATTATTGTATTTAATTTACAAGAAAACAACACTGCTTATATGTATGAACTTGATTGTTCTAAATTATCGGTGACATTTTAATTACTAAAAATTACGAAGTTACAAATAATTGTTATTCCTAAATACATTTGCAATTGTATATTCGTATAATCGTTATTAATAACAAACAAGAAAATATTTTGTTCAACACTGACCTGTACTCCGTCTTCTAAAATCTCCAACTGCGGAATCATTTCATCCTGCATATCTATTTGATTAGAATTAAAAGTCTCTTCTGCAGGTTCTGAAGACATTGATAAAAGCTCTACTAGATTTTTGTCTATATTTCGTTTCGTATTTTGCAATGTAACAGAAGTTTGGCCGTTATTCTTTTCCCAAATTTCAAGTTCATTTGGACTACTTGTCACGTTCCTTGTCTTCTTTTGCTTTTTCGCCTTTGACAATTTCTGCTGTTGTTGTGGTTGCTGTTCTTTTTCTGGCAAATTTATCTTGATTAGTAGTCCTGGGGGAATACTTGATAAACTATGAACTGGTATCGGAGTACCAAGAGTTGATATATCTCCGGTAAACGGCACTATAATTTTTTTAATATTTGCCTGATTATTTATAATATTCGAAGGGATATTATTAATTGTAATTGGCTGCAATTGATCTCCCAACTGGAACTTCCAATTGGTTGTAGATGGAAGAGGTAGTTTTCTAATCACTTGGCCCTCTAAATTGCTGGGCATAGGTCTAGGAATATTAATAGAAGTCGGTCTTCGGGATTTTCCTCGTTTCTTTGCTAATGGCGCAGGTTTGTTGTCTATTTTTGGTTTTTTGCTGGATACCAATGGCCTGGAGCTACGCTTAAGAACTTTGGAAGGGTCTTTGCCAATTTCTCCAAGGTCCTGATCATCCTCATTTTGTTCCATAATATTTTCAGATTCAGAAATGTCCTTAATTGTGGGAACCGCGTCACATGGGCCGATTTTGTGGAAGCTTTGGCCGGTCTGAAAATGTTTTGAACAAAGTACGAGTTTGCGTATTTGGTTGGGCGACATTTTAAGTAAGTCTTCCCGGCCCAAGAATTGACACCAGCGCAAACATCGACCTATTTCGTATGCCGGGAATGGATGAAACTTGTAACGTTCAATCTTGTTCCTCGGATCAGATCTTAACCGACCACAAGCTGCACAAGCCTGGCTTTCCAATACCTTAATAGGCAGCGGTTCCAGCTTTTTGCTTTTATCTGAAGGGCTGAAAAGTCTTGGTTCAGCCTGTGACTCGATAATAGATGATTCTGTTTGATCCAATTGGTCTGGATGACGAATACTAGGAACTGCATTTTCCATTAATCTTCCCTTAAATCCTGGTACAAATTGGGAACGATCAAAATGTTTGGAACAGATATAGCAGAAAAGTATTTCCTTCCTTGTTAGCCTGTAATAAGAATCCACACCAACAAAGTCCAACCATTTAAGACAGCGAAATTCTTCTCCAGGAAAATGATGAAAGGTTGTTCCATCATAATCCGCTGAAGGTGGATCTGTTCGTGTTCTTCCACAAAGAACACATGTTATATTGTATAAGCTTTGCTTAGGATCATAAACCGATGGAACTGCATTGGAATTTAAACGGTCCAAATATTCATTAAGGAAATCTTTGGGCTGAAAATGCTTGGAGCAGACCATACGCTGAAGAAGCTGCTTTTTTGTGAGTTTGTAGAGGTCCTCACGACCACAGAACTCTAACCACCGACAGCAACGAGTTTCGTCATTCACCGGAAAGCCGAAAAACATGTACTCCTCCTCGCGATTATTAGGGTTCATGCGTGAACGGCCGCAGACGACGCAAGGATGTGGCATGATTGAGATATTGTAGCTCTCAAAAGCAAATCAATCTAACTCGCAGTTCAAAATTCAAGTTATAAATCTGAAAAATCAAGCAGCTTTTGAATTATTCATTTTTGTAGCTTTAACTTGAAAATATGGTTTTTGGATCTTTCTTTTTCATAGTTGAAAGAGTGTTCCACAAATATAAAGAAATTTTCAGATCTTTTCTGCCCATAGTTTATAGTTAAGTCGCTGCTTTCAGAAACTAAGCCTTTACAAATCTTTTCCTTTGTTTTAAATTAGAGTTGTCACAGATTAAAACAGATTAAATCTTTCCTTTTCAAAGTTTAAAATTGATATAATAGCCATCAAATATTTTCTCTTTATAACACAATCAAAACTGTTATTCTCACAGTTCAAGAAATTTTCAAATTGCGAGTCTTTCACAGTTCACAATTGAAATTATAATTTCCAAAAATTTTCTTTTTTAAGAAGTTCTTCCTCTTCACGATTCATGGTACAATTGATGCAGAAATTAACTCTGCATCTCGAGACAGAATTCTTAATCGGCTCTTCACAATATTCTTCTGTTGCAACTGAAAATAATTCGAATTATATCGAAGATGTTTACAGTCAATAAATAAGAGAAAACAAAAAGACACAAAGACAACTTAAAGACACTGGTTCGTGCTTTACATCTATGTTATACTTTAAAATTAATTATATATTACTTATTATTAATTAATTTATAATAATTCTTTGCTCTTGTTCGTTGGGCTCGAAAGAGGTTAAGTATAGAAAATTCAAAAAATTCAGTCAATAAAAGCGATAGCAACGAGATTGAGCTCAATTTAAAACTGATTGTATTACTTCTCTCACAGTTTCACGAAATTTGCGGTATTTCTTTCTATTTTGTTGCAGTTTCAAAGTTTGTGTTCTACCAAAAGAGAGTACGTACGACCATTTATAATCTTACCTTTTAATCAAACTGTTTTTTATGTAGCGAATAAAATTCCAGAGAGCACTTCAAAGTCTTTATTTCATTGAGATTTGGAAAATATCTATTATTGAAAAGATATTGTAAATTTATTTAAGGAGTTTCGTGCACTTGTTGCGCTTTCATACGATGATTTAAGGTTATGTTACCTTCGTGCATCGAATCAGCCTATTTGTTCTGAACGTCTGAACTCAAGCACGAGAGTGAGAAAGCATACAGAGACTTAACCTACAAATAGGTATCTGTATCACAACTATCACAGACAGACAGTTTGATAGCTGCCGACGCCGACACTTGTTAATGCGTTGACAAGATAGAATAGTTCACTCTCTTTTGAGAGTGAAAAATGTACGTATATATGCATATAAATAATAAAATTAATATTGTTGGTTGGGGGAATGAGTACACTAGTAACCAAAGTATTATTTGTGATAAAAAATTGCGACGTGGCAATGAGGCATCAATTAATTCATTACATTTTTCTTTAGTGCTATATATAGTCGTTGACTTTCTGGAGAAAGATATCATACATGAATCTCGCCATCCTTTTGGCTCCGTTGCAGTTACAATTTTATAAGGATTGAAACCATTTGTCCAAGGACCAAAGTTTGTTCAGCTTTATGCGAAGTGTTTTTAAAGATCTAAGGTATTACAACAGGGGTAACACACATTTTAATACTAATACCTTATATGCAGTGGAGAAAGAGAGTTTGACAAATTATCTATTTATATATACATATATAATCTCCAGACTATAGTTTTAGCAAAATGGAAAAATTGTATGTACAACTTGCAAGCTTATTGGTTTTTGTAAAATCTTCATTTTTTTAAAATTTAGATTTAAGATAGTTTATACGTAAATAAATTCTTCGATTCTTTGATTTTACAAGATTCCATTTAATTTCTTTTATCAATATTATTTTTTATTACCTAAAAAAGTCTGACAGATTATAGATTTAAAACGTCGAAGATTAAGTAAGCGAGACTTGTTGAAGAAAAAGATTGACAAAAGATGGCAGAAAGTACTAATAATCTGTATGACATCAATGGGCAACATTTCAATTCTGACATGTATTTTCAAAAGTTGTTAAAGGTAAATTTACGTGAGTAAGTTCTATAAACAAGCCCTTAATTCTTTATACATGTTTGAAGGAATATATCTTGTATTTTATATAATAAAGCAAGATGCTGTTTACACTTTTTTTCGATTATTTATCAATGTTATTATATATAGGAGTGCACGCTAAAGCAAATTATGGATCGCGAAGCAGAAATAATAAAAAACACACAAGCTTTACATTCCGACATGCAGACTTTGGTATACGAAAATTATAATAAGTTTATATCTGCTACCGATACTATACGGAAGGTAATCATCTTTTATGGTAAATCTTTCTCTCATCTTTTATGAAATTATTATATTCATTTTTAATTTTCTAAATACATTTTAGATGAAGACAGATTTCAAGGAGATGGAGGATAGTATGGATCTTTTAGCCAAGAATATGGAAAGCATCACTTCTTTTTCGGAGCAGATTTCTTCAACTTTACACGGAACAAGACAGCAAATTGCTAAACTGTCCTCTGTACACGCTCTGTTGAAAAAATTGCAGTTTCTTTTTAAACTGCCTGGCAATCTTAAGGACAAAATAAATGAAGAAAAATATGCAGAAGTACGTATGCTTTTTTATATATGATTGTATTATATATATATATGTATATACATATATATAACATATAATAATAATAATATAACATTTCTTACGCTAATTTTTAGTTTTCAAATTATAAGCGACAAGCGATTACTTTTCAGGCAGTTCAAGATTACGTTCATGCACAAAGAGTTTTAAATCAATACAGTAACATGCCATCCTTCCAAGGCATCCAAAAAGATTGCGAAGACATTTTGGAAGAATTAAAATCTAAACTTAGATTACAATTTCATAAGAGAGACGCTTCCACTAGGGCTTTAGCCGAAAATATAGACCTTTTACTGCAGTTAAAAGAACCAGCTGACTCATTATGCACTGAATTCCTGATACATGCCGAAGGAAGATTAACAGAACAATTAGATATTTTGAAAGACATGTGCGAAAATGATATTATAGAGTTCGTAGACATGGCTTCTTCGGGATTTCTTAATAATTTATGCTTGATTGTAACATCCTATAAGGATATATTCATAAATCAACCATTGGAAGACAACGATTTAGTTGATGACTTTGAAATAAGAGCTGTGGATCACTTGAATAAGTTTATTGTGAGCAATATGAAAAAATATTTTGATTTGATGGGCAAAAGAGTTGAGGATGTAGCTGATACAGCGATATTAGTAAGAGCTCTTGACAAATTTCATCGTAAACTGCAAGAAATGAATATGTTGTCCAAGGAAACAGACTTTGCCAGGTAATGGGAAAAAACATTTAAATAAAGTATAAAAGTAATTTGGAATATAAAATCTATGTGTAAAGATAGAATGGCATAATAAATAAAACTAGTATATTATAAATAGTATATAATAAGTGGTAATCACGAATAAAAGACTAGTAAAGTAAATTAAGATAATTATTTTGCAGAATTGGAACTGATCTTGTTGTTAATGCTGGCCGAAAACAATGTCGCAACCATTTGCATAATTTGAAACAACACTTGAGTGAGATTTTAGCGAAAGTAAGGCAGACTTTAGCTGCTAAAGTTCCACAAGATAGCGATGAGGGTTTAGCGGAACTTCAGGCTATGCTCATTATGCCTACTATAGAAAAAGTTAAAGGAGTCCTACAAGATTTATCGGTTTGTATCTCCAAACTCTTATTCAATTTTTTAGGTTTCTTATTTTCTTACCTTTTATTTCTCAAATGTGTAAATGTGAACGATGGAAATTTAAATTGGTTATAATTGTTCTAGGTATTTTTACAACTAGACTTGCCAAATAATATAAAAACACAATTTTTGCAAAGTTTCTGTGTGGATGAAGTGAGAGAAGGATTAGTAATCGGTTTTCTACATCATCTCACAGCTACGGTAGCTGGATTTTGCAATGGATCCGACGTGTCAAAATTTCCGCCTACTTTATTACTTCTGCTCAGTAAAATGTGCATCGAGTATAAGGAGAGCAACGTCCGTCATCTGGTATTTAAAGATAATAAGATAAAAAAATGTTTTAATTATAATGCATTATAAAAGTGTTTTTATATGATAATGATATAGTGATGTATTTTATTGGTGTACTTTGTAGCTCATGAAATTTGACGATCTTTTTAATATCGATCAATATGTGTCTTCGGAAAATATCATAACTCCCGAGTCAGAAATATGCGATCGTTTTCAAGAGGCTGCTCAGAATTTGTTGAATCATTATGTGCGAATTCAGGGATTAGCAGTATCACAAATGCTGAGGAAATCTGTAGAGACCAGAGATTGGTTGCACACAATTGAACCTAGAACCGTGAGAGCTGTTATGAAGAGGGTTGTTGAAGATGTAACTGCCATTGATGCGCAAGTTGCTGCTTTATATAACAACAATGATGGTCAGGTCGATAGAAGTAGCGATAGTAGTAGGAAGACTCATAGGTAAAAGATTTTCACTTGAATAATTTTCACTTGTTGATATAAAATATAATAATACAAATCTTTAGAGATTTTCTAAATATGTACAATATGTAATTTTTCATTCATATTCTGAAATTTATTATTTGATCGTTAAATGCTGGCTTTGGAATATATAATCGGAATTTATTCTAGTGTTAGCATATCTAGGCAACACTATAGATCAAATTGGTCATCCTACACACCTAGCCACATCGATTCCTCTCTAGTGACGAATATTCACAAACTATTTTCCGAACGAATCGAAATATTCTCATCTGTGCAATTCAACAAGGCATCTATTCTAACAGGAATCATCAAAATAAGCTTAAAGGTGATAATAATAATATAGATATATACTACTTTAATAATAATAATAAAATAATACTCTATTTAATGTAATATAATGTTATTTTATTCAATTTTTACTTATTTATTTTTATTTATTATTTTGTTGATCAATATTAGCTTGATGTATTCGTTTTTTATTTATATAATATGATTATTTTTTATATTATTTTCTAATGTATAAAGCGGTAAAAATTCGTGCAGAATAAAATTTTTAGCAGGCAATGTACTGGCGTAATGATCGCTCAGGTGCAGAGTAGTCGCAATGACAAAATAGCACAGTCATTATTCACTTTATGAAGTTGATTCATCCTTCCAACTCTGTCATCGTTCACTACGCAATATGTTTCATGCTTTTGCCATGCTTACATCTAGTTGAATAAAAATGTAAATCAATATCTTTTTATATAACAGTAATTTTTTATAAAATTATAATATATTATTATATATAAAGAAATTATTGTTATATAAAAAAGTTGTTATATGAAATAATAAAATCATATAATTATTAATTTTCTTTAATATTTTCTGGTAATTTGTACACAGACTTTCCTCGAGGGTGTAAGATTACGAACATTCAGCAAGTACGGTTTACAACAAATCCAAGTAGACACTCATTATTTGCAAACTTATTTGTGGCCATTTGTGTCAGATGAAAAGTAAGATTTCGATTTAACTTTGTAATTAAAATAAATAATTTAGTTATATTTATGCTAATGTTATTGTTTGTAGTGTGGTTCACTTTTTGCTGGACGAGATTTTAGGTAGCGCAGTACATAGATGTTTGGACCCTGTTTTGATGGAGCCCAGCGTGGTGGACATTATTTGCGAAAGAGGTTAAATTATGAGCAATTACAAATTATCTTGTACAATTGCATATAGAAGTATGTCATAGATGGTAAAATGCGTTTAATATAATTTTTAAAATATCATGAAATAATAATTATAGTAATTACGATATTTAAATATATATCATTATGTAATATATATGTATAGAAATATGTTAAAAAAGTTAGAGAATTAAGTTTATGCACAATAAGCGCACAGTTGCATTTATTATAATAAATGATCTCTTATAAAAAAATCTCTATATTCTTTTCTTTTCATCTTTTTCTACTATTTTATGAAACTAGTTTGCTATTCCTTTTTCTTCTTTAATCGTTCCCACCTCTCTCAAAATATGAAACTATTAGAAATAGTATACGATGTAAGAAGCAGCTCATCAGGGTCAAATAATTTTAATAAGTCTTAATTCTTCTATTATCACATTCTGTACTTTCAAATTTTTCCGCCGAGTTCGCTTCTTTTAAGTTCTTATAAAATATATATATATATATATATATATATATTATGTTACCTTAATTGTTATTAAAAATTATTACAATACATTTTACGAGTTTTATTTTGCTTTGTTTATGCTTTTTCTTATTTTGTCTACATTGCGGGTGCTTTCCCTTAGCATTCAATGAGTAACAAAGACAGAACGACACTTATTGTGGTGACTTGTGTGTCAGTAAATGGAAAGCCATAATCACTTTTATCATTTTACGTATTGTTGGTTTGAATTTTCTATTTTTATCATCTGTTATTTCACAGCACAATTCGACACAATATGACAATATCTTCACAGTACCATAATTCATTAGAATATTATCGATCAATCAAGAGACGAATGGGGTCGCGACAAGTTTATAGTTTATATGGGATACCAGAGAGAACTTGGTTGTAACCCCTTGACAGTAGCTACTCTCGACTTAATTCGGACTTCCTCTCTCTTGGGATGAGATTCATTCGGCGAGTATCCGGCCTGATGGGCCCACGCACCGCATTCTATCCAATTTAATAACACTCGCTCCCCTGAATTGCTTTCGACAAACCGTAGCTCCGTAAAACTTTGATTCTGAGTTTTTTTTTTACAAAGAACCGAATATTTACATTTAATATTTTTCTAATCTTAAAGAAGAGGACAGTTAACGCACAATAAACAATACATACACGTACGTATTATCTAAAGCTATTTTTTTACTTTTAACTATATTCACGTTTAAATTTCTTAAAGTTAAAATAACTTAAATCAAAGTGAGATTAAGAACAACATATCCCTTCGTTCTGAGAAACGTAAATTTGATTTTTTTTTATTATATACATTTTATTATCTCGAATATTTTCCGAAAATTGGTGAGCTGACATTTTATTTATTACCATAATAAATAAGAAAATAATATAAAGCAAAAAAAAGCAAGAGGATAAAATTAAATTTACTTGAAAAGAGCGTTGCGGAGAGATCTCGAATGTAAAATGATATCAAAGATAGAGAGATGGACAAACGGACATATGGCAGCATCAGACACGTGCATGATATCTTAAGAAACACCTGTGCATGTGTAACTTGTTGGCAATTTCTCGTGGCATTCCATCTGAGGCTGCTGCTACATATAGATACCAATCATACTCCTACGACGTGTCAAAGTGAATTGATAGTTGTGTGAAGCACTGGTATCAAAGACTGGAATAAGCTTGCAATTCGCAAATCATCCGCGTAAAGTATCCAACACGATATATATATTTAAAACACAATTCTCTGTTGAGAGTATAGGTTTTGTTGAAAACGTACTTTTTTTAAGATATACGGTTTTATATTGTAAGAACAGTCGATATTTTAACTTTCAGCTTTCGCATTGACTTTGATGATTTCTCGAAAATTGGTTCTTTTATAAGCGATTAACTTGTTCATATGCCGATCGAAAGATGACAAATGAAAAAAGAAAAGAGCAAGTAATGGGCATTGTGTAGCAATATCGCTTCACTTTGGTAAAATAGACCCGCATGGGAAATAAGTCGCGGTCATAAAATCGCTATGGGGTTTCGAGAGCGTAAGTGGCATAATGTATATTAAAGTTTCGTGTTACATGATTTTTTTATGGATAAAAGGATATATTTACCTGTCAATTCCTATATAGATTTAGTAATGTATATATATAAAATTTTACTTTTAAATATATTTTTCTACCACATGAATTTTATGTCACAATTGTGTGCGTGTGTGTGTGTGTGTGTGTGTGTGTGTGTGTGTGTGAGCATTAAAATATATATTAGTTATACAATATATACACGTATATATTTTTTTCTTTGATATATACTAATTGATATGTACTAATCTTACGCTAATTTTGTTTCAGATTCTTAAAAAGCAATATGAATTTTACGGATTTAGCGATAATAAGGACATTTCGATTTGTGACCGTAACAATGGGCGAAGCACCATTAGAACGCTCGTTGGTGCGTTCACAAATCTAACTATCCTTTTCACGTCTGTCAATTGCATTCATGCATTAATACCTTTTTGAAAAATGTAAATAGTACATACTCTAACGAAAAAAAAAACTTGAAAGGCATCAATTTGACTTTCGATACTCTTTGCAACGTATATACACATCTATTAACGCATAATTTATATATCTAATATAGATAATTAATATCAATAGTAACATGGATTTTATATTATAGAATATCGGTGATCGAATCGATGATGTTTAAAAAGAATAATTAAGAAAAAATAAAATTTTTAATTCGGTATAGTTTATTTGTATGCTAAGTAGTAGTGCCGTAGGTGATGATTTGAAAAATTCACTTCGGCACGATTACTTTACATGCTAGTAGGCGCAATCGACGTGAAGCTGGTATGAAAATAAAGTTTATAGAATACTGAAATTCTATACATGTTTTATAGAGTACTGAAATTGTGTGCTTATTCTCGGTACGAGTATAAAAATAAAAACTAAACATTTCGTAAATTAAAAATTCCCTTAATTTTTAATTTATTCGTTTTCCTTCAATTCCCGAGTTAATTAACTTCTAAAATTTATCGTGCTTTTTTACATTTCAGTTTTGACAATCAATGGGATTATGGGATATAATCTACGACGAGAACGCGTAATCTCGTCGCGGAATTTGAATGAGGGCCTTACTGGACCGGTGAATAGTTTGATAACAGCTCCCATCTAGATAGATAAAGGGGAAAGGAGAGACAAGATCATTCGCCGTCGGTTGGCGGACTATTCAGTGCCGCGACCGACACTGATTTCAATTGGTAAATTGACTCAGAACGAGTGGGAGAGAAAAAAATGGCGGCACGGAGTGACCGACGATGAAGCCACGGAAGTAGGGGAAAAAACAGTGGCGTAACTAACATTAAAAAGAACGTTTAACCCTAGCTAGCCACACTTATTATTTTCGAGTCCTTAATTCGCCACACTCCGGTCCGTGAGACCGCTCGACTTTGTCGCATCGTCATTTTCATTCTAATTAATATTTTTAAGCTTGTACTGTAGAAATTGGAAATACAGACTCTGAATAAAATGTTTATGATAATATCAAGTCAAGAAAATGATTTGATTTTGAACTGAACTTATTATAAGGAAACTAGAAAACTATGTTATTATGTGAATACTAGAAAACCAAAAAATGTTTAGCGGTCCACTGGACCGGAGTGTGGCGAGTTAGGATTAAGAATCTAAAGAGAAATTAAAATACATCAAATTTTTTAACATAATTTTTTCACAAAGATAAATTAATCTCATTCCTTGTTTGCTTTTGGTCAATTGCACGTACATTAGTATTTTATCTTAGTTTGTATAGAAATGTATGAGAAACAGGAGGAGGGAAAGAAAGACGTAGATAAGAAATAGAAAAAGAAAAAAAGAGATATATGTTTCTTACTATTTTACTTAAGGGCTGAAAATGTATAATTTTTGCTGTCAGAAGAGAATGCTTCTGAGGATTAAATTAGTCGAAAGGGTAACGAAAAAAAAAAAGAAAGAAGAAAACGCTGCCAGAAAACAACTGTAGCTGTGGATATCTCCTTTCTCGTCACCGAGCAGTTGGTTAATAGGCACTGAACGCCGTTTGAATGCTTAATGCGGCGCGCATTCTAGGATTAAATTGACCAATCATTTCCCGCGCGCACAGCGGAGCCAATTGCGCCGCGCGCTCGCGCGCCCTACTATATCAAGCCAATCAACGGCACTTAGCGCTCAGTCGTCGTCGCGTCGTTGCGCGGTGCGTGTTGCGGCGAATTGTGCTGTGTGCGTGCACCACTATATCAAGCTAATCAAGCGTGCACGGCGCTCAGTCACTGCGTGCTTCGTCAGTGAAGTTTCTTTCTTTTTTTTTTATTCTGTTCGCGTAGAATCGTAAAACACGCGCGAGAATAAAGCTGCAATTCAGCACATTTAGTGAACGAACGGAGTGAAGAATGCACGTGAAGAAGTTGGCTATACGTTAGTTTATATTGATATAAAAGAGTTTCTCGTTGGTTTTTTTGCAAAAAAAAGAGTTGGTATATTTGTACAGAATTTAATTATTCGCTCGTACGCGATTATTAAGTCCTCTATCTGTTCGTAATTTCTTGATTAAATTTTTAAAGTTTCGCTCGTATTCTATTCAAATATCTTTGTACTCTCTGTATCATCGAGATTAATCTTCGGAAAGTAATAATTAATTGCGCTATGTATATCAATATATTTGTTAAAATTTTGTTTACTTGTATTTTTTAAGCATATATATATAAAATTTTAGTAAATATATATTATAATATAGCGTGATATATATCTATCTATCTATATATATATATCTATATATCTATATATATATCACGCTATATTATAATATATATTTACTTAAATTTTTATCCACGTTTTTGTAACTATCGCTATTACTATCACAATTAATTCATATGAGAAGAAATATAATTTTATCTGTATATCTATAAGATAAAAAAATCATGGAAAAATTAGAATATCTATATATAATGTCCATATGTCCATATAAATAATATAGAAATAATGGAAAGATCTATAAAAATTTTATTAATTAGATATTATTAAGCATGATAATAAAATGATATGATAGATATAATAAAGAAAGATGTGCACATTGTCTCCGAACTATTAAAACAATTCTGATTTTAACACAAAATTAATTGCATACGCGCACGATGCGGTAAAGGGTTAAAGGTTATTTTCGATTTCCTGCGATTGTTCTGGCAAGAAAGCGAGAATTCTCAAAATATATAGAAAACAATTGTTAATTGAATGTAAGTCGCTAATTTTTTCTAGGAGACTTTAGATTAATGTCCTTCAAAATTGATGAGATTTCTTTTTTTTTTATTATTACCTACATACATTCTTTTATAGTTATTATTTATTATTACTGTTCTTTTTATTCCATTTAAGTATTTTGAACAAATTTCAAGCTACAATCCCTTTTTAACTCTTAATTAATTTTTTTATCGCTTTTTATTCTTAATCAATCTTTTATCATTTCTTAATTAATTTGTCATTGTCGAATCAAATTGCTAAATAATTAATAATTATTTGAAAACATTTCAGAATGTTATATTTCTTTTCTCCTTGTTAATCTTCAATTTTAAATAAAGCGCATTGATATTAGAAGATATACAATATATATAATATATATTTTGTTATTCTGAAAATGCGCTTTGCTCTCTTCATGGGCCTCCGCTCATTATCGCGATGACTTCTTCACCTCGCACACATGATAGTATATAGTGTATAGGACATAAGAGAGGAAAGATACCACTAGGGTTAAAATACCAATAATATATTCTGTGAGAAAGCAACTTGAGAAGAAGCTGTTAATAAACAAAACAAAACTTTTTTTAACGTCTACTGAAATTGAATCAATGAAATCAGTTGCGTGACATTTATTGTTAGTAATTTCTTTCTAATTTCTTTCTAATTATTAACGTTGAGTTAAGAAGGAGTGAGTTGTGTAATATTTTTCATTTTTTAAATGTTTCTCTTATTTCTCCCAAATGTATCTAAACATCAGTATGTTATCGTAGAAACGAGTTATTTCCAAATTAAGAGAAGGGAGGGAAAGTGCAGCGCTTTTGACGAACATTGAGAGGAGCCATCGACATTAGCAGAAATTAACGTTAATTGACAACTCCCACCCTTTTTCTCATTCTTGTTTTATCTCATGGCGAATCTATTCTTTTTTCTCTTGTTTTTCTTCATATCTTTACAACTGCCAACATAAAAAAAGTCAGCTGTGTTCTGCTACAGGGTGTATCATTATTATTGAATAAATTTGAGTAAGTTTGAACACCTTTATCGAATATAAACAAGAAAAAAAACAATATTATATAATTTTTCATTAAAATTAAATTAAATGACATTCAATGAGATAAGATAAAATAAAAAATTTCATTATTAATATAAAGATTTTAATCTTGTTTGGTGTTCTCTTAATATTTTTTGCTTAATGTTTTCAATTCTTTTTTCGAAGATGATAATTATTATACCAGCCTGTATATGCATTGGTATGTAGATATTGCAGCTGAATCTCTAATCCTCTTTGACGAACGATTAAAATTTAATCCGAGTGATGTTAAAAAGTAATAAGCAACACAACATGCATTGCTTTATTAACGTTTTCATTATCTCCACTTATACATATATTTAAAAAAAATAAATAATTTAATTTAAAATATACTTGTGTATTGCATATATAAATATAAAAAATATATATTCTTGTATATAATATTATTTGAAAAATTTCATTATAGAATGTTCACATCGCGCGCACAAGCAAAAGTTACGTACCTATTATTATTATAAACATAATATTAATTTATATACTATATCAGATTTTTTCATGTTCAATTATACATATTATTTACATAACATTTTGTTTATTTTTTATCACTTATTTTTCACTTCATTATATTAAGCTCGACCATTTCTTAATTTATATACTTTACATTTTCACATTGCATTTTATGCAATCTTGATACCAGAACGATTTCTAGCTAGGCTATGAATGATGAATAGAACGTTTGATAAAAAGAGAAACCCGCTTGCCAAACACGGAACGCAGCGAAATCAAAGATTCAATTGTACCCTCACTTCTTTGCTCTCTCATCTTTGTAATAATATGAGCTTCGACTTCACTTTAAACTAATTTTATTTTTCTACATTGTAAGAAACAACGCCTAAACAACAAAATACATATAAATAAATACTTATGTAAGATATATATTTATTATAAAATTAATATATATGAAGGGGTAAAAGCTGTAGTGGTGTAAGTCAAATTTTTTAAAGTATTGAATTGTGTGCATAGATGCAATTTATATATAGATTTATATATAGATTATTGCATCTATGCACACAAATAAATATTTTTAAAAATTTGACTTACACCACTATGGCTTTTATCCCTCCATATATGAATTTACGAAATATATAGTTATTTTATGTAATTTTATGTTATAACATATTTACATATTATTTATATTATATATTATTTGATATGTTACTATAAAAAATGATTATTATATTATGTTTTTTATATTATTTTTAATAATATGAAGATGTATATACTATATAAAATAACTAAACATGAAAATTGAAATTATATTCCAGTAATCCTGATGAGAGAATGAGGGTGAAAAGAAAGAAGGAATACTATATTGAAAGGGAAAGGAGAATACAGTGGACGACTTTAATGATTTCTCGAGGTTGTTTTAATAGAGTACGTCTGCCATTGCATCATCACCGTATACTGGGTGTCCAGCTGCTAAGTTTTTAAATAATTTCACAGACTTTCCTTCACAGAAGATTTGGTAAAAGACCAAATTTTCAATTTAATTTTAAGTATCTTATAACTATTTATAAAATTCTTCTTTGAAAAATATTACTTATTACTATCTATATTATTACAACGTTTATAGATAGATATTAGTTTAGATACATTAGTTTAGATACATAGATTTTCTATATTTAATTTCTTTCTTTCTTCCTTTCCTTCTTCCTCTTTCTCTCGTTTTCTTTCTTTTAGAGATATGTGTGCATATACACGTATGATAAAAGAAAGGGGGAAAAACAAAAAAAAAACAAAAAAAAAGAAGGACCAGAGAAGCAAAGGGAGAGTGAGAAAGAGAGAGAATCTTAATTAATCCTAATAAGTCCATATTGCCAGTAATACTCAGTGAGATTAGATAATTGGCGGAGGAACTCAGTAATTCACGAACATTGCATGTGTGACACACGTTCTTTTTTTTTATTTCCCACAAAATAAGCCTATAAAGATTTCCTCCGTCATTATCGTATGAACATAGTTAATGATAAATGTACCAAATATATCATATATAGCAATGTGCATTGCAGAAACGTTAAAGGATCTTATTAACAAATTTAGAAAAGGTAACTCGAGATTTGTCGTGTATTCTTCATTCATAGTTCTACAGATCACTAAAATTTATTGTTTATTCTTTTGCACAGTTTTTATGATGCGTGCGAAGGATTACTTGATAGGAAAATAAAGTTATATCTTTTTAAAATCAGTTATAGCTAAAAATAATAGTAATAATCGTAAATCTTTAATTTTAATTAATTTTTCTTGTTTTATCTTTTATGTTATGCTATGTATTTTGTTTGCAGAATATGTGATCTCTGAAGCTTCAATGGGAAAGGAAAAATTAAGTCCTGTCCTGTTCCTAAGTACTAGTGCCGCAGGAGTGATTAGGCTATACGAGACATTACCGTATCTCCTGCTGCTCAAGTGCTTATCAACGGGTCGGGACGCATGTCAACTTTTATTCGTGATCTAACAATAAGAAGCAACAGAAGAACTCCGGATATTTTCGTTGCGTTTTTTCACATTATTATTTCCAAAATGTTTTAGACATTTTTAATAAAAATGGACTTATTTCTTCTTCTTTTTAACATCTTTTCTAATATTATATAATAACGATAATATTTATAGTAATGATAAAAAGTCATAAAATATAATCCAGTGATTTTTAACAACATAATTTTTTTAAATTAGATTTATACGTACATGCGTAATGTATAAATATTAAATTATTATATTATATAAGATTGATGTATAATAAATAATAATTTATAACTTATATATATTTAGTTCTGTATGTATATACATACGTTTGCATTTTTACTTTACTTTATATCAATAAAGATGAGAAATGTTTAATGTAAAAATTAATTTTATGCGACATATAAATTGTGAGAAACACATATATTAGATACATAATTTAGTTTTATTTTATCGTAAAACTTTAAATTTATATTCAGTTTGAATTTATCAATAAAAAAATTGTAGGTATTGCTATATTTATGTAATAAAAACATACATTAGATTTGTTCCATTGATATTCTTTACCTACTGCATAAACTTTTTCTTCCATTTTTTCCAAAATTTGAAGATGTTTTAATACCTATATTTATTTCAAGAAATAATAAGTGTGTTTAGGCTATTACAGAACAGTGGCAATACTTTTTTTCACAATTTAGCCTTTTATACATATAACGTATATGGACATGAATTGGTTTGCATATTATAAACGCGTATGACTACGCGTAATCATGAATCGCGTATATATATATTATCAAGAGACACGGCAGTGTCTCGCGCCAAGTACACGCGAAGCGAGACCGCACCGTGACTCTTTTACGCGACGCGACGCCGACGGGTTGCGAGTACCCGAGCCCGAGATGTTGTGTGTGAGATCTCGATAACGATCCTAAGTAAAGGCTACTGGCTTGATCGATAGCTTGGGGTCCAATTAGGGGTATAAATTAACTGTACATTTATATCAATAATTAACTTACATTTACGTAACTTTTCTTGCATAAAGAACTCGGACCACTGCTCCAGACTGGATTCATCGTGGACATATAACTGTATCGCGTGCCGTAGGTGGGCGCCAAAAAAATCCAAACTTTCTATCGTTTTTACTTGCATCTTTGCATCCCTATAACAGTGTAATTTATGTATGTATATGTAGTACATTGAAATAATTGAAACGAGATGACGACGAGATCAGCGAGATCGACATATACCTTAGCGACATATGTCGTGTAAGCTTACACAGCTGATCGACAGTTTGGAAAAAAAAAATCACGATATGATATCGATCGACATAAAATGTTGCTCTTTCCACTATGCTCTTGCAAATAATACGAGCCTGACCTTATAGTTTATTAATTTCATGTTTTAAAAGAAAAAGGTCGTGGCTATATTGATTTTTTATTCGCGAATATTGTATTCGTAGGAATTAGAGAAGCATCAGTCGTTACTGGAAACGCGACGTTACCGGCACATATGCAAAACTGGCGGAAGGAAAAGGACTTGATGAAATTAAACGCGTTAAGAATTTTAGAATCTAATAATTTTATCCTGGCGCGAAGTTTAGAACAAGTAGCTGATAAAAAGAACACAATTTTGAAGTTAAAACTGATGAGCGATAAAGTTAACAATGTGGTAAAAGTCAGAAGACAATTTTGGAACCGAATTTTGCCAGCACGTCAACGAATAAGTCCTCTAAAAAACTATTTAGAGAATGCTACTTTGCAGAAACAACAACCAGGACAGCGAGTGCTCGCTGCAAAAATCCTTAGAAAAAAAAATTGCTGGCAGAAAATGAATCTGAGTCATATATTAGACAAAACTTCTAATTCCCGACTCAGGACTCTTTCTCTGCCCGCAAATTTTCTAAGGATTTTTGCAGCGAGCAAAGTATGAATGAAATTCAGAACATTGGCTGATCACAAAAAGCGATCGACTATATTAGTATAGATGTAGTACATTGAAATAATTGAAACGAGATGACGAAATCAGCGAGATTAACATATATTTACCTTAGCGACATATATATCTTGAGAAGAGAAAAACAGAAAGAGCGAAGAATTTGCGCGCAAGCTGCAAACCGCGCAAATAGCGCAAGTAAAACTAATAGGGCAGATGCACGACAGATGGGGCTACAATTGGCTGCAAAGCTGCAATCC
Source organism: Temnothorax ravouxi (assembly GCA_030770255.1). Taxonomy (NCBI): domain Eukaryota; kingdom Metazoa; phylum Arthropoda; class Insecta; order Hymenoptera; family Formicidae; genus Temnothorax; species Temnothorax ravouxi. The sequence goes on from JASTWP010002402.1 coordinate 29,427, forward strand.
GTAGTTTAGGGAAAAGATATAAATTCTAGGGGAGGCCCTAGGAAGTTTTACGTTTCACTTGACGTGGCGGCCTGGGTGACTGCCGACAGTGCCGACTGGTGAGAGTGGTGAGTGGAGTGGTGTGGCCGGTGGCCGGTGTGGAGTGTGGCGCGGGCAGCGGCGACGTGCGACGTGCGACGTGCGACGTGCGACGTGCGACGTGCTACGCGTGCGACGGACTTGCGCGTTGCGCGGGGTTGCGCGCGCATATCCTCCGTTCTCCGTGATCCTAGTACGCTAGTCGCGTCGGGCCGTCGCGTACTCTTCCGTTCGCGCTGGTGATTCCGTTCGCTTACCTCTGTGTATGTGACATTTTTTTTCCACGGACCGTTCGCGCTGCTGCAACATGTTTACCTGGTTGTGCCGCCCTCGTCACGATAACCAGCGATCCGTCGTCGATTCCATCATGATACTCACGTTGCCTTGTCGGCAGCATTAAATTCTCAGGTACGTGGACCGCGCTCAGCGCCGAGTTCCGCGGCACCCCGCCAACGCGAACGGTAAACGGCGGCGCGCCCTGACGAGAATCTGTTTACGTAGTAATGGCGATTGGCGAACGTGCTCCTCGTCGCCGTCACCGTCGCCGTCGCCGTCGCGACGCCTTCCTTCTTCCTTCGCCTTCTGTGTTCTGTGCTTTCCTCCTCAGCCGGAGGAGAACGACGAGTATCGCTTTATTGGATAAGGCGGGCGGGGGAGGGTGGTGGGGAGCGGGGAAATTACTCTAGAACAAATTTTATTCCTTTTCATTATCGCGAACTGAATATAATAGTTGTTAAATAACTGTGCTTACTTTTACCTTAATTTCGACGTTTAAACGGAAAAAGTTCAGACTTTGGGGTTAGTAGAGTTTATTCAACTTTATTATCAATATTTGGACAAGTATTTTATGCTGGCTATGCAGTCTCAAGGTGAAGAGTACCTTGTTATCAAAATATTGCCAAGTTTTTTTACTTTTGTTTTATACATCGTGCTTTTGATTCAATACAAATTAGACTTCTAATTTGTACAAAAATCGAAGTACTAGTAAACACTTTTAATTAGCTCAATATTTTTGTTTTGTTTAGATTTATATAGACAAAATTTTTATGTAACATTATGTAATTTTTAGCTTTGTAAATCAAAAACTGGGAGAGGAAGTGTCATGGATGATGAAATGCGTCTCGAAGGTGAAGAGGAGATGGAGTTGGATGAGGCTTCCGATGGCGAAGACGAAGATGAAGAGTCAACAGGAATCCCAATATCTCCAGCTAACTCAGATCAATTACTTGGACAGACAACTCCAACAACTCCTGGTAATAGTAACTACATTTTAAACATTTTAAACATTTCTTTTTATTTTTTTCATTTATTTTGGAAAAGTGATAAGTACATTACAATTATTATTTATGATATTTATGAAAATATAATTATTTAAGTTGATAAAATATTAAAAAGTATTAAAAATTATAAGTAAGGAAACAAGAATAAAATAACACAAAATTTACAAAGAAAATTTTGATATTTTACAAAGGAATACATATGTATGCAATATTTAATATTAAATATGTCTTTAATTAATTCAATATTATGCACATTTATTCATCTTTCTAAATTTATTTTTTCATATTTACTTATCTTTTTCTTTTTTCAGTTACACCAGATGAGGCTTTTCATGATCCGTTGCGATACTCAAAATTTCCATTACCTGGCGGTAAACCTTTGAATATTCGTCGTGGACCTGGCAGGCCCCGGAAAGAACGACCTTTTGGTATAACTCGTGGAGGAGGTACTAGAAGATCTTTTGGAAGGGGCAGTGCCAGAGGCAAAGGGTCTGTTTAATCATTATAATTATTATCTGAACATTTGTACGTGCGTGCGTGCGTGTGTGTGTGTGTGTAGGGGGGTGAGGCTATGATTATATTTTATACATATATATATGCTGTTAACAGACTACACATAAATCATTTATGATGTCATTTCTCCATATTTTATTATTTACTTGTATAGATTTGGATATACAAGGGGTATACCGCGTCGTACTAAAAGTAAAGATGATGATACACACTCGGAATCTCCAAGTCCTTTGCGTATAACTGGGATGGATGATACTGCTCCTGACGGTGAATTGATGGGAAACTCGGTTGATAGGTCAATGCCAGCGCCGGAGGAACCCCCTTATTTTCCTGAACAATGGTAAAATATCATCTATAATTTTCAATTATTCTGGACGTAAATGAGTTTAAGCAATTGTATTTAAAACATTATGAAATAATTTATATGTAATTGAATTTTTATAAAAAAAAACATTTTTTTTATTTTTTATGAAATATAATTATTCTGATGAATTAAGTACAAAAAAATTAAAAATTAAAGGGAAAGGCAAATTTAAATATTTTGAACAAATATTAAAAATTACAATTATAAACCTTTCTAGGCCGGGCAAAGTATGCGCGTTATGCAATTTAGGCGAGAGGAGTCAGTTAGGACAAGGTGAACTCTTGCGCCTCACATGTCCACCGGGTTTCACTCCTGAGAAGCCGACAAACCGTGATGAAACAGCTACTGATCATCTCGTCAACGTCGTCGTCGCAGGAGATAAAAGTCCGCGTGCTACTGGACCTGGAATTGCCGTTACCTGTCGTAGGCAAAAAAGTCTAGCCAAATGCAGGTAAAAATATATTACGAATTCCATTAGCAATCAAGCTTGATGTCTTGTATGGAAATAATACAACTAAACAATTAAAATACATACATATTTATGTCTATTATATTGCAATTATCTTTTACAGGAATACTAGTCTAACTAATTTCACAGAACCGGTGGAAGAGTTGACAATCGTAGGTTATTTGGAAGAACCTGATGTCGGGATTCTGTTTGATTCCTTGGCCAACTATTATTATGTTCATCAATCATGTATTATCTGGTCTAGCAACAGTCAAGATTTACTACCAGAATTGACATGTCGTGCTGTTCTACAAGCTTCCTCCAGACGTTGCGCTTATTGTTCGCATTATGGTGCTGGAATTCCCTGCAAAGTAAGCTATAGTTCAGCCATTATAACAAGTTAGCGATATAAAAAATAAGAATTATAATAGAAGTACACAAAATATGAACAGTTATTATTTATAAGATTATATATTTACAAATAAATAATTAGAAAGATAAAAACTAGAAATTGAAAAAATTGTTCCTTTGTGTTTGTACAGTTGTTATAATTGCTCAATTATAATCGATGTTCAACAGGTGGCATCGTGCAATCGTTATTTTCATTTTCCGTGTGCCGCGGCCAGCAGTTGCTTTCAAGACACTAAGAATTTGGCCCTTTTTTGCAGTCAGCATCTCGGTCAAGTTCCGCTTTCATGTAAGTTTCTTATTTTTAAACTTTCTATTTTATTTAAATTTTTTTATTATCTAATTTTTATTTAATGTCTAAGAATAAAATAAGAGAAAGAAAGAAGTAAAAACATAATAGAGAATCCAAATTCTATACATTTTTTACACATAAATATAAAAAAATTATTTTATCAATATTGTGAACTAAGTTTGTAGGTTCAAAGCGCTACTATAGACGAAATCACTCAGTGATAAATGTGGAACTATATACAATATCAAATAAATATTGTAACAACAAGCATGTTTTTGAACGTAGTTTTTATTATGTAATTCATTTTTTGCTTAATTTAGAAATGGGGTCGCCTGAGTTTTGTTTAAATCCATTTTATGCATACCAAGTTAATGTATATTGTATATTCCTTGATAGCGCACATATATATATGCATACATACATACATACATATGTATATATGCATATGTATTTGTTACCCCTGATATTCTTCACAAAACTAAATTTTGGTCTAAAGCAATTTTTTCCTCTAAAATATTTACTTTAAGAGATAAAATTTTGCAAAAAATGCACAAAAATCTTACACTTACAGTGTGTGGGGAGGTAACTTGCGTTCAATGTTATGGAATGGGCGACGTTTCGAATTTAGTAATGTGCTCTGTGTGCGGCCAACACTATCACGGAAGTTGCGTGGGTTTGGCGTTACTACCTGGAGTGCGTGCTGGATGGCAGTGCGTGTCTTGCCGCGTATGTCAAGTCTGTCGGCAACCCGAGGATGTTTCAAAGGTTACAGAAATTTTAAAGACAGAATTTTACGAAGAACTTTAGTTCTAATTTAAAATTCTAATTTCTGATATGTCAAGTAATTATCATCACTGGGAAATATTAGGATGTATTTTCTGAAAAATTTAGAAATTACATTCCAATAATGGATATACATAATATCCAATAATACATATATATATATATATATATATTATTGGATATTATGTATACATATATATACATATATACATATATATACACACACACACACATATATATATATGTTCTTTTTAATGGCTTTTGTAAAACAAGATTTTTGTTACAGGTGATGTTATGTGAACGATGCGACAAGGCTTATCATCCTGGCTGTTTGCGACCGATTGTCACTTCTATTCCAAAATACGGCTGGAAGTGCAAGTGTTGTCGCGTGTGTACCGATTGTGGTTCACGTACTCCAGGAGCTGGGCTGTCTTCTAGGTGGCACTCTCATTATACCGTCTGTGATTCGTGCTATCAGCAGCGCAACAAGGGTTTCTCTTGTCCGCTCTGCAGGAAAGCATATAGGTAACTGAAATATCTTGAGCATTTGTACAAATGTTTAGATTATCTAAATAATAATATTTTATTGGAGTCACCAATAAAATTATTAAATATAATTGAATTCTGAAATTTTTGTAGAATTTTTATTATCATAATTTGTTTATATATTATGTATTATTTTATTGCTATGCTGTCAATTTGATATTATTGCTTCCAATATTTTGATTCAAGTACATAAGGATTCATAATTTTTAGACATCAAAAATATCTATTATTTTTTTATTTTTTTAAATTAAAAATGTAACCATTTTTTATCATATTGTTTATATTCTAATACATTCTATTATATATATTTTATATTATGCTACATTTTATTATTACATTAATTTGCTCTTATTATATCTTTGTTTATTACATTTATTTATTTTTTCTTTGCAGAGCTGCTGCATATCGCGAAATGGTCCAATGTCATGCCTGCAAGAAGTTCGTGCACGGTACATGCGATCCCGAAGCTGACCCGCTTACTTATCAGCAGCGCAAGGAGACGAAACCGGATTACGAATATGTCTGCCTGCATTGCAAGAGCATTGCCATGGTGGCCAGACGGAAGGATAGTATCGATGAAGGCGATTTAAGTCTGAGTGCTTCTCAAGAGAGCCTTGATGGCGAGTCCTCTGAGTTAGATTATCCAAGTGGTTGTTCCGAAGAAGCGCTTTATTCTGTTGGATTAGGGAAAGGAAAACCGTTTTGTGTCACCAAGATTGCGAAGAAAAGATTTGGAATTAGTAGCGGGGTTATTGGTAGGCCCAAAGGTATTGGGAAACTGGGTTATCAGAAGAGGCAAAAGATGACAGAGTTTGGAAGAAAGAGAGGGCCTAAGGGAAAGATGAGAGGGTTCTACGGAGTGCCCGAAGTAGGCTTGCAGGTATGTGATATAAAAAGTTTTGTAATAGATATGTGTTTGTATATTTATATAGACCTCTATAGTTTCTATATATCAATTTTACATTTGATTTAATTTTTTTAGTATTAGTAAATTAATAAATTTTTAATTAATAAAATTATTTATTACTTATTGGCGAAATCGGTTTGTTAATGCATATTTTTTTCCTTTAGTTTTTTTTTGTAGTTGATTAAGTAATAATTTTGCACTTAATATATTTAATGTGTCATTGCATTATACATTTAATATTAGTATGTAAGCTGTAATTTATAATTTATTATAAATTCTGGTATAGCATTAATTAGTCGATTGTAACTTAAGGGTTATTGATACCTTGATATTTTTATTAAGAAAAAATAAATTTTAAATCAGTTAAAATTCTCATTACAAGAACGTTTGTTGGTTTTTTAAATCAGATATTTTATGTAATAGATAACTGAATCTATCTCTCTATATAACTGAAATAATACATAAATTCCTCATCAATATTGCAGAGTCCGAATCCAGATTCATCCCAATCGAAGGAAGAAGAACAGCTTGGGGGTGAGAACAGGTTAATCCTTTGCTCGGCAAAGGATAAATTTGTTTTAACTCAAGATATTTGCGTGATGTGCGGTTCGATTGGTATGGATCAGGAAGGTTGTTTGATTGCGTGCGTACAATGCGGCCAGTGTTATCATCCATATTGCGCTAGCGTTAAGATCACTAAAGTCATCTTACAAAAGGGCTGGCGATGTCTCGACTGTACTGTCTGCGAAGGTATTAAAAAATTAAACTATATGTATATTTTAATTTATAAAATGGTTAGTTAAACGTTATTGAAGGTCTTTACAAATTTTGAAAATTTTTAAATTTACAAAAAATGCATAATTATATATCGATAAATCAAAACTATTATATTAGATAATAATTAAAAATTAAAACAGTATAAGTTAGCTAAAGTTGAAATATAATATTTTACATTTTATTGATAATTTGTATCAATCTGTATTAGTCTTTTATATTTTATTTTATATAGTTTATTATTAAAGTGGGATTTATTATAATATTATTATCTAATATTATATTGAAAATAAAAATAATATACATATTATTGATTCTAAACGTATTAGTATATAACTTATTAAGATGCTCAGCAATGACAACTTAAAATTTAATAAAATTATGGAATATCTTGTCACAGATAATTTTATTGATTTTTATTATTTTTTTGTTATATAATCTAAAGCGTTATATAATCTAAAAAAATCTTAAATGAATCGAAATAATTCCATTGGGCATCATTCTAGTTTTAATAAAATATTTTGTTTCTAAGGCTGTGGTGAACGAAATGACGAAGCTCGTTTGATCCTTTGCGACGACTGCGATATCAGCTATCACATTTATTGTATGGACCCCCCCTTGGATTATGTGCCGCATGGTACCTGGAAATGCAAATGGTGTGCACAATGTCAGACTTGTGGCTCCAACGATCCCGGTTTTAATTCATCTTGGCAAAAAAGTTACACCCAGTGTGGACTCTGCGCATCTCATACCGCTTGTGTAGCTTGCCAAGAAGCTTATCAAGAGGGTGATCTCATCATTCAATGCGTACAGTGTGAAAGATGGCTTCACTGCGGTTGTGATTCGATTAAAAGCGAAGCTGAGGCTGAACGCTGCGCTGCGGAAGGTTACGTTTGTCTTCTCTGTCGTCCTAGAGATGTTCCCCCTCCTCATCTTCTTTCTAAACCTTCTTCGAAATTTGCTCGGTCGTCTTCTCCACCTCAAAATCGAAGTACAGAATTATTTAAAGCTTCCTCGCAACAATATTTGGTAGAAGGAGTATATCTTTCCGAAGCTGGGATGAATCATATTAAATCATTAACCGCCGAACATCAGCAAACAAGAAAAAAGAAAAGAAAACAGCCTCAGATGGTGGATAAAGAAGCAGATATCATGGCGACTATTGAATCTGTCATTGCTGGAGGAAGTTTAGACAATTCTTTAGAGGAAAATAACAAATTAGAATTAATAGATGTTAAAGATGAACCAGAAACAGTATTGAAAGAAGGTATGGTATGGAACCAGCCTCCTCCTGAAGGCTTTAGCATTTGCACTTCGGAAAATGGGCTTCCTGTTTTGCGAAGAAAACGTCAAAGAAATTTGCAAAAATTAGGAATTGGAGGATTTATTGTAAGATTGAGAACTAGGAAGGACAAAGAAGAAGAAGGAGATGCTGAGAAATCTGGGGAATCTTCAATCGTAGGAATGGGGGACGATAAACCCCGAAGAAAACCTCAGAGAAGAAAGCCAAAAACGAAACTGGCGGAATGTTTTCCTATCTACATGCAAGAAGCGTTTTTTGGTAAAGATTTAATGGATACAACAAAGGAGAAAGATCTTGAGAGCAGCAGCGAATCCGAGGAAGAACACAAAGTTCCTGAAAATGCCAATACAATTCAGTTATCTCAAGACGAATTGAAGGTAATGGAACAAGTCAAAGCTAAACAAGAAAAAGAAGACGGAAAGATTGCTCCTGAGCAAATCAAAAGAGAAGAAATCGTGGAAGATGACGGGAGTGATACTGAAGCACTCGGAGATATTTTACCAATTTCCGGAGATTTGTTGGATAGCGATCTAGTGAATACAATAATGAACGAAAACGATGAGGACTTAGCGAAGGCGAGCGAAGCATTGGACGAGTTGGATGATGCACAAGGTGGAAGTAAAGATGAATTGACAGATATTCTCAGTCCACATTTTAATTTGGAGTCGATGGTCAGAGACACTGGTAAGCACTTCCAAGTAAACATTAAATGTTATGTCATATGAATATTAGAAATAATACAATATATTATTTTATTAACATTTTGATATTATCTCAGTAGAACATTAGAATATAGTCAACTAAACACAAATATAAAATTGAATATTATAATTCTTTTAAGGATTACCTAATATGGATAGTAAAGACATCGAGGAAATATTTAAAGGTGTTCTGACCGATGAATCTCAGGAGTCTCAGGAATCATCGGTGTTTTCTGTTCAAGCTCAGACTTCGCATCCCTCATCGTCTACTACCCCTCTAGTATCACCCTCTCCCCATCCCGGTAATGCATACCAATTTATCAATAATATCAATAATAAAACAGTGATTAAAGTTATATAGATAACTTACAACATTAAACTAGAATTTGAATAAAAATAACGACAAAATTACAATAATTATTAGAGGAAAATGGAAGAGAATTGAAATTAAGTTATTTATTAAATGACATACAATAAGGTGATTCTAAAATACATTCAAAAATATATTTTAATAATATTCGAGTATTCAAGTTCGGACATCTTGACATCAGTTTTGTTGTTTTCTGAATACTAGAATAAGACTAACTTGAATTATATATTCACTGTTTATAAAAAATATTGGAAGTAGATTATGTTTTATTTCTTATAATCCTTATATATTTTAAATGTTTTATCTTATTTAAATCAATTGCTTTATAGGTATTCAAACAGCAATGCCTCTGGCGAGACCTCAAATACCTGGTGCTCTACCCTCGGTTGGTCAATCAAACTTAAATTCTCCAATGAGTTTCCCACCGCCTTCACCATATCACTCCGAATACAGCAAGTAAGAATAAATATATTTTAAAAATAATATCAAAATTAAATTGATGTAAAAAAAAAACTATGTAATGTATGTGTACTTTGATATCAATTTTAATTTTTGTAAATGTAAATTATTTTTTAATTTTTTAGTAGTCCACAGTTTAGTCCGGCATTTTCGGAGCCACCTAGTCCATGGGTGAATCCAGAAGACGAGGGAAACGCTCCAGCAGGCAATGCTACCATTTCATACAACCAAAGAAGCAATCAGAAGCTGGAAGCCGACGAAGCATTGGGCAAGGCAGCAACAACAGCCTCAGTTCTTTATGCTAATATGAATCATCCTGAATGGAAAACTGAATATCCGGGTAAGAGTATATTTCTCTAATTATTTCGAATATGTCTTTCATCTTCTATTGATCTGCCAAAAGTTGAAATTAAATTTTAAGATTATGATTTATAATACTTTAATGGATATTTTTACTTTATGTAGTGTGGGCCGAGAGATGCAAGCAAATCCTGAAGAAATGGCGAGCACTTCCAACCGATAAGAGAAGTCCATATTTAAATCAAGCTCGAGAAAATCGAACCGCAGCTCGCTTGAAAAAGGCACAACAGGTAATTGATATATATATATATTACAGAAACAAGAAAAATATTTTGATTATCGCATTTGTTTTTATGCGTTAATTCTTTAGTCAGAATTTATGGCTGAAAAAGCGCGATAATTTATTAGAATAACCAATATTTCTAGACGTTCTTTTATTGGGGTTTTTGTCCTCGAGCGTGTCTTGTGCTAACACTCAAGTGAGACTAACAGCTCGACAATTCTGTATGTCGTAAATTACGTTCATATTGTGAACTTCTGGGTTTTTACCAGCATTAATGGTTAAACGAAATAAAATCTATCTTTCATAAAATTTATATTATATCCAAATTGTTTATTTTAGCTGTAGATTCAAAAAGGTAAAATAATAGTTAAAAATAATTAAAATTAAATATGTAAATAAGATAATTTTTGTTTTAAAGATGAACAGTGGATTTTGCTCCATATTTCTGCATTAATTCCATTAGAAATGTAAATTTTATTATAGGTGAATAGCTGAGATAGAATTATCAATGTAGGATGATGAAATCTATTGTTTACAATATTAGAAGTAATTGCATTTCTCAAAAAACTCAAAAAATGTGAAAAGAAAAATTTTATAACGAAGAAAAATTTGTTATTACATTTTTCATAATAGAAAATATTTCAAGTTGTAAATTTTTTATTCGTATCTAGTTTTGACAATAGAAAATATTGTAAGTTATTAACAATACAAATAGGTCCCACTCACGCTCGAAGATAGGTAGAATTGAACGTGAACGGGTCTCTATATAGTGGGCCCAAATGAGGTGAAGAGGGACTTTTAAATCTTACATGTAAAAACATGTATCCTACATGTAAAAATTAAGAATAGAGATATTTATAAAAATATTTGCAAGTATATACAAAGTTCTAAGAAAAAGAAGAATATTATTATACAATGTCTCAAATTTTTACGATCAAAATATGCCAGTTTGTATTATGAATAGAAATAAGAAAAAGAATGTTATATGAATGTATGTTCATAGAAGCTTTATCCAAAAGTTACAAAAATAATTTTTTTTACTTAAAAAACTGGCACAATTTGATAAAAATGTGATATGTATGTACATCTGAGAGCTATATAAATCCAATTTATAGATCTGCATGTGTTTAGATGTGGATCTACAAATAATCAATTTACGAATTTATAATCTATAAATCTATCGATTCGTAAGTGTGTAGATGAATGAACCCTGTTACCCACTTTTGTCGCTGTTTTATAAATTAGACTTAGATGTGTATAGGTAATATTTAAAACCACAATCGGTACAACATAGTATTTAGATACATCCAATAAGAATCCATTAAGAATCCAATTAGAATCCTTGTAAATTCATGAGTTCGTAGATCCATAAATTTATGAAGTCCAGAAAATTCATATATACCTTGCTTCTATGTGTTTCGTAAATACGAAGACAGTCTAATATATGTTAATAATCGAAATTTTGTGTTGAGTGCGACCTGTGCGACTTATTCTTATCTTGCCTCGTTCGGGCCCATTATACCATTTTTACATGTAAGGTGTTTCTCATAAAGCTGTTATTTTGATACTATTTTAATGTATATCAGAAAATTTTAGATATATCTGGAAAATTGAAACGAAATTAATAATGCTTTAAGATGTAAGAAGAAAAAATGAGATATGAGGAATAATAAGAAAGAACTCTATATAATTATACAATACTTATTTAATTTTTATATACAAAGGAATTTTTTTCCCTTTTGTATTTTCTTTTGGCTTGTTTGGATGTTGCTCAGAAGATGCAAGAACTTTTGCTTGCAAAACTAACAATTTATTGAAATTTATATCTTTCATAAAAATATAAAAATTTAATATTATTTATTTTGCAAAGAATATATGTAAATTTATCTGCATGATATAATTTGAAAATGGAGCAGTGTTGTAAAATATGCTCTTATATAAGATTGCTTTATGCGAGATATCCTCATGTGTATATCACATCGTGTGACTGCGAAACCGCCCGGTGTTGATCCGACAGCTCTCCAAGGAGACACCACCACCAAGCACCACCAATACTATCATCACTACCAATATAACTACCACCAATACCACCACCATCAATATCAACACCACTACTACTACTACCACCGCCATGACTACCATCATCACCAAACCTGCCGCTATGACGGCTCAGCAGCAGCAACAGCAAACAGCAGGGAGTGGGTCTGAGGCCCATTGAGAAGCAATCAGGAATGTTGATGACCACTGGAATGACATCAACTGGCAACAATCAACATCAGGAGGTGTGTGGGGTGCAGGGAACCCCGCTCAGCCCCTCCCTCTCCCCTTGAGGCTCCTAAAAACCTACAGTCGTCCGCCTTGCAATCTTGCACAACACCGGCTTCTTCGTCCTCTTTGTCTTCTTCTACGTCTTCTTCCTCTTCTTTTTCTCATTGCAATAATTCGGGTGAAGGGCAGCAACCCCTCCAGCAACGTCCACCTCCGATTGTCATTAACAGCGGCGGGAGTAATAGCATAGATCAGCATCAGATCCGAGTGCTCACTCCGTCCGAGATCATGCGCACCCTTCCGTCCCTCAGCCAGGAGCACTACGACCCCCCACCTCCGCCAACACCACCCACTGCAATTGTTCACACTGTGCCTCCTGTACAGAACCATCACCACCACCACCATCACCACCACCACCCGAATAACATCATGGTGAGAGCCTCCGTAGTGTTTTCTTGCCTTTCTCTTTGCATCTGATCAAGACTTAGTGTTTCCCCTGTATACATGTATATATGTATTTTATTTAAAATATTGTAAACGAAGATTTTACTCCTTAAATGGGTGTTTCATGCTTTATGAAATATTATAGGGCTGTGGTTCATATTTAAATCACATTGTTACTTTTGTTTAGCATCATTGTCAATATTTTTCCTATAAAGAGTTACATTTATTTACATATCTATTTAATTTTGAAATTAAGTTTTTAATAATTATGCATTTTGTTATTTTTATTCTTTTATATATACTTGAATTTATTTAAATTAAATTTATTTAAATATAAAATGTTTTTTTAATACAAAATGCTGAACATTTTTGTCAAATCGCTGTTATAATAGAGAGTATTTTGGTAATATATACTTACATATATTTCTTTTATAATTCAAAAATATTCCAATAGCATGTTTAAGAATAGTAGCATAATCTTTTAACGAATCCTGTTATTTTTATCCTTATCGATCCTAATTCATTAATCATTATTCATTTCTTATCCTTTGAATCCATTGACATTGCTTATGATTTTTTATGTTTTGGATGATTGATAAATTAGTATATTATAGTATACTGCTCTGTAACGGTTATGCAGTAGCTTAGTACTAATTTTATTACTTTACATTTTTTCAGATTTTTCCCTCTTTCAATAATTAAATATAATTAATACGAATATAATTATAATTTCATAAAATTAAGATTTTTTTTATGTTTTAAAGCTGAATTATACTATGAAAGATACAACAAACAAGTAGATATAGCAAGTCAATTATAACTCGAAGAAACAATGAAATAGGAGTAGGTAATATGAAAATTTAATAAACAATAAATAGACAGGATTTTTTTTTTTTTTTTTTAATAGAAGGAACGAGCTCTTGTAGATTCTTAGGTTTTTTTAGAACTACTGTAGATGATGTATTTTTAAATATACCTATTGTCATGTTTAGACACATATATCCCGAGAGAGTATCCTAGATTTACCGCATCTTCTAATGGTAAATTTTTGTGGTTACTTAGAGATGAAAATTTTAATATTAAAATATCAAAATTATAAAAGTTTTTAAATAGAAAAAGTTGTTATTTAAAAGTAATTAATCTGTTATGCATACTGACGGTATAAATATGATTGAATAATGATGTTAGAACGCGAAGTGCATCAAATTGTCAAAACTGAAGCCAGTTATTGCTGAATGATATTTTTTATGTCATTCTAATAAATATCAATCTCAATAAATTATATTTATATCTAATTGTAAGCATGTCTTTACTATTGTACGATGTACCATACATTTGAATATGCACACATTAAACATTTTTTATTTAAAAGTTATTATTAAATAAAAACTATTT